>JAMXBD010003086.1:0-141203 GCA_024138025.1 Combretum micranthum | reverse complement strand
GAAATTGCTGAGTATGTATCTAAGTGCCACACTTGTCAGATGATTAATATTGAGCACAGGAGCCCAACAGTAAACCGAAGCCTTTGCAGTACCCAAATGGAAGTGGGAATGTATTGCCATGGATTTCATCACAGCCTTACTTAGAACAAGAGAAAAATTTGACTCGGTATGGATAATTGTAGACAGACTCACAAAGGTAGCTCACTTTATACCTATTAGGACAGGTATAAATTGGAACGTTTGGCACAGTTGTACATAAAAGAAATCATGAGACTACACGGAGTTCTAGTAACCATTGTGTCTAATGGAGATACTAGATTTGTTGGAAGATTTTGGAAGTGCTTACATCAAGCTTTAGGCACTAAATTTGTTTAGTACTACCTATCATCCTCAGATAGATGGACAATATCAGAGGGCAATCTAGATTCTTAAAGACATGTTAAGGGCTTGTGTATTAGGCTTTAAAGGTAGCTAGGATAAGTATTTGCCTCTAGTGGAGTTTGCATAAATAACAGTTATCAAGCTTCAATTAGGATGCCACCATATGAAGCCTTATATGGTAGGAAGTGTCGATCACTGATTCATTGGGATGAAGTAGGGTGATAGGCAGATTTTGGGACCATAATTGATATAGGATGCTAACGATAAAGTTCTAATGATCCGACAACGATTGCAAGCCGTTCAAAGCCGTCAGAAAAGCTATGTTGACAAAAGAAGGAGACCTTTGGAGTTTCAGGTTAGAGAGCATGTGATACTTAAAATTTCGCCCAACCAAAGGTGTTGTCATATTTGGGTTAAGAGGCAAGTTGTACCCTAGGTACATAGGACCATACGAGATTTTAGAGAGGATAGGCGATGTGGCTTACAAACTAGCTTTATCGCCTAATTTGGAGGGAGTGCATAATGTGTTTCACGTGTCGCTGTTAAGGAAATATGTGAAAGACCCTGAGAAGATATCAGAATTAAAACCTCTGGATGTACATCCTAATCTCACTATTGTTGAAAGACCCATGAAGATCATTGATACTAAAGAGAAGATGTTGAGGAGATAGGTAATCAAATAGGTGAAGGTACAATGGACGAATTAGACGGAGAGAGAAGCTACTTGGGAGCTTGAGGAGGAAATATGAGCAAAATATCCCGAGCTATTCAATGAACCAGGTAACTTTTGAAGACGAATGTTTTATTAAGGAAGAGAAAGATGTAATATACAAGAAAATAGTTTATAAAGAGGGGTATTAGTGTAATATATAATTGTTTAAAAGGGTATTTTTGTCTTGGAATAGATGAATTTGGATACGGGGATGTTGTTCGCGAATGATTGAATGATTTTGGAGTAGGCCGGCATATAGGTCACTAGCCTATAAGTCAAAGCTGCCAGCCTAAATACAAAAGACAACGGCCAAAACACCAGCTTAGAGCTTCGGAGGAAAAATTTTACGAAATGGGAAAATTGGCCCTACATCGGCCTTTAGGCTACCAGCGTACCTAAGAAGGCCACTAGCCTAAGTGGCGGCATTGAATAATTTGGAATGACCCGAGACATTTAAGCCGCCAGCCTTGTTTCTGTGCATACCAACCTAAATCCCTTCAAGGATTGACTCTATAAATACATCCTAAACTCGACCCTAACCCTCATAACCTCTCTTAAACATAAACAAGCCTAGATGACACTCTCTAAGGAGGATTTCATCAAGGAATCGGGTAAGTAACCTCTCCTAATCCATTAGTTTGTTCTAGGATGTGTTCCTTCAAAGATTTTATTGTTATTTGATGAAGGAAATCGATTGTTGGTGGAAATTGGAGGAAAACCCTAAGTGTAGGAATTGAGGGATTTTAGATCTACAACAAATTGAATAAGGTAAGACTCAAACCAGAACTATAATTCATAGATCATAAGTCTTTAAGAGAATTTGAATCATAGTTGTTGAGAATGATTATGAATAGATGAACAATGATGAACAGGTGATCTAGAGAATTAGGGTTTTATTATTTTTTTTATGTTTATTGGAGATCTAGTGATTTTACGGGTTTCACAAGAGAAAGGTGTGTTGGAGATTCTAGATTGATGGATTAGGGTTTAGGATTTATATTTCTTATGTTATTATCCATGCGTAATTGATTAGTGGAACGGGTGATTCTTTGTTCAGGTGTTTAATTGAGAATAGGATTTTGATTTCTTAAGCGAGAATAGGTATGTCCTTACCATGCTTGTTTGTTTGTGCTTGTAGGATTAGTTATAAATCTGACTATCATGCCCCAAAGGGTACTCTAAACATGGCAGTCCACCGTACACAATATTAAAGCCTAAGAATGACCACTTAAGTCACGCGAAGGCTTCCATACTATGTACAAGGCGTCTAACACATGGAGGAGACTCATCGAAGTGATACATTTTATGTTGATATAACTTGAGTAACAATGTAAAGGAATTTCAATTTACTATACTCCAAATGCAAAGCATTCATCAAAAGATTCCACTATATAAAACTATTACAAGGCAAATCATTCTTAACTAATAACTTCGAGCATTCTTATTCCTTGCCAGAATCTCGAAGTCATTCTCGGCTCCAACCATCTTGATCCCCACTTAGCACTCTTGAGATAACCTGTTCATTTAAACATCTATTGGGGTATAAGCTACATTAGCTTAGTGAGTAAGAACCTCCAAGATTACATTTATAACACATCATACAAGCAAGTGATTAGTCAGACAAGTGATATGCATCAAACACGTGAATTCAACAAACATATGACCAGTTGGAAATCATATGTGGATGGAATTGCGCCCTCCATCCCGGGTTAGCAGATTAACGAATCCTGCGGTACGACGCTGTTTAGGCTCACGGTCAACCAACTCATATATTCGTGTTATGGATCACGATTAACCAACTCATATTCGTTTTATGAATCACGATTAACCAACTCATATTCATTTTATGGAGCACGATTAAACAACAAATGCAAATGCTCCATCCCCATCGTGTTATGAATGAGTTCAATTTCATTTTCAATTCCGAATAATCGATTATACCAGTTCTTTCAGGTGATCAATCAATGTTCGCAGACAATCAATCCTGGCTCATCTATACAAGCAATGATTTATCACCCGGCTTCGATATTCTTTAAATTCAACTTCACATAATAACAACAGACATACATAATTCCCATTTAACCTCATCATGCATATTCATTTTTTTTTATCTTTGCTAAGTAACTAATGCAGCTATCATTACAATCACAAGCAATAATTGAAATTGGAAGTGATACTCACATGGCCATTGGATCACCGATCTCTTAGTATAAGTAATCCGGTGGTAAGGAATTTTCGATATCAGAGTCATCTAAAAAGGAAGAAATACCCTAATAAGTATTTCATCACTTAACTAGTCCAAGCTATGTCATACAAACTATCAAATTCGTAATTCTCTTCCTAAGCAAGAATTCCAACTTAAAACGGCCATAACTTGGTCGTTTTAACTTAGAATTTAGCAAATTATATATTGATTTCTATCTACTTCGAAAGATCTATCCATTTATAATATTATTTTCAGGTTTTGAAAATTTTTGGGTCACAAAATATTCTATTTCTGATCAGTAGCAATTTCAATTCCGAAAAATAGTTTTGTAAATGTTTGTAAGGTTCCTCCTATATAGATTAACTACACATGCAATATTGATGATTTCCTATCATGAATGGCATGTTATGAGTTTAATGCATGCATGATCTTGATGATATTTACTAAAAAAAATTTTAAAAATCTTTATTTTGCAAGACTTCAAGAATAATTACTTTTAAGAATACTAGTTTCCTAACTTTGATAACTCACTTGTGTTTTGGGATTAATTCTTAAGAATTTCTAGTTATCTACGTTAGAATTGAATCTTCATTATATCTATTACTTCAGTCCTTCATTTCTACATAAAAATTTCCATTTTGCACTTTGTAAACATGTTTTCAAGTAGAGTTGATTCCAAAATCCGAATTTCGTAAAATTAGTTTTTGAGTAATTCCTTTAAGTAAAAATCATTTGATGCTTAAAAAATTAAAGCTCAACCATACCTAGCCACTAAGGACTTCATTTCTTTGATAAAACTTCTGATTTGAGTTTGAAAAATATGGGTTTTCATGCCATTACTCCATTATTACGAATTTCTTAAAATGACAACCACTCAAATTTTCCTACTTTATTTCTACAATGCATCATGCATGTATGTATTACCTACAAGCTATTGTTATGAAGGTTATGAGATGATCTACCTATATGTATACATATAGTACCAATAATTCTTTTTGAAAACCTTTACTTTGCAAAACTTTGAATTTTACTAGACTTAAGAAAAATAGTTTTTCTTCTTGTAAAATCATATTTGCTTTTAGTAAAATTCAACCTTGATGACCTATATAACCATCACCTTCATTATTTCAACAAAAACCTTCATTTTGGGGTTAGAAAATAGGTATTCACAAAGGTGTTTGCCTAAGTACGAATTTTATAAAATTTTAAAGAATGAGAACATTATTTATCCTATTATTGAAAACCATTTGTTATTCTAAGATTATATTTTGATAAACCTCTTTTATCCTTGTCAAAACTTGGTTTTTATTATATATTCCCTAGGACTTCCATTTTCCTATAAAAATTATCCTTTTGGCATTTGGAAATAGGTGTTTAAATAGTGGCCATGATGTGCTATAATTAATAGTGAATTTTTAAAGCATCTAATCCAGCAAGCGTACTGGGCCTTATCTTGTAATATAACATGAGTCAAGTGTCGATCCCATGGAGATCTATTAACTACCAGACAGTTATCAACTAATACTAATATCTAGGCAATTGATCTTTTAAATGATTAGATTAAGATTATCTAATTAAGTATCTATATGAATGCAATGAGCTTTTGAAGAGAGTGATATATTAGAAAAATGTGGGAAGGAGCAGAATCCACTTTAAACTATTGCCAATCAACTTGAATCATGTTATAATGATAATTAGACTCATGGATATTCATAAGAAATTGTCAAGATTTAAAAACAGAGTTTAAAAACCTTTTAAACCACAAAAATTATTCAATAGCTTCCGCTAAATAAATTATTAGTGGAATCAAAATTACAATTATAAACCTTCCGATTCTATAATTGGCTAACACTTTATATTAGTATCCCCTAATTCCTTAGTGAGAAATCAATATAAAACATTGCATTAATATTCATGGACAATTTCTAAACTAGATTAAACTCCACCACTTCCGTAATTGTAATTTAATCTCAATTTATGAATTCATATGAACCCTAATTTCCCTTCCGAGTTATTAGAATTCTTATACACCAAAAACATGATGAATAATCAGAACTCAATATGAATATTTCATGATTCCAATTATCTTATAACATGATTCAAAGATCATTTTAGCATGTAAAGCTTCATCAATCTTCCCACAAAAAGAATTTAGCTACACATGGATGATGATTCAAAAATCAGATAAGAAATTGCAAATGATTTCATTATGATCAGAATATTCAGATATATGAATTGCATAAAAGGAAAAAGATCAGATATCACCAATTCAAAATATCAAAGCTTCACTTGCAAATTCTTGAATAACTTCAATTTCTCTTCAAAATTCTCTATAGAATGCTTGTTCTAATCTATGTATTGTAGTATGATTTAGAGCTACTTGGGATGTTCTGAAAGTGAGGAGAAGACCCCCTATTTATAGGAAAAATTTCGTGCAAGACATTAAATGAAGATTGCTGTTCACTTCGTACGCCGGCAGTTATGAACCCTTGGCGGCTTACAGGCGGCGTATCTACAAATTATCCTTTGCTCAGGCAGTGCATTGGCAGCCTTCAATATTGGTTACACCTGTAGGCCGCTTCTACGCCGGCGGCTTAGATGTAGATCTATCCGGCGTATGTGATCAGAAATGAAGTTGGGTGATTTATAACGAACGCCGTCCCAAAGCCCGCTTTCACACCGGTGTAGGCATTCCAAGATTTGTTGCTTCAGTTTCCTTCAAGCGTTTGATGTCTTCATGTCTCTTCAGATCTTTGTCCTACACTGCCTCAACGCCGGCGGCTTAGGAGCCGGTATGCTAAACTCCTTGTGCGCTGGTGACTTTCCAATTCTGAGCTGTCTTCAAGTACGCTGGCTTCTTCATCTTCTACGCCGGCGGCTTTGAGGCGGCTTACAATGTAGTAGAGACATATGCTCGGCATAGCTGGCAGTGCTGTAGCGGCCTTGAGTTTTACACCGTCTGAACGCCGGTTTGAATGTAGAAATGCCGCCTTGACTTTAATTTTTCCTATTTTTGATTCAAAGTCTCTTGTTTTGATTTATTTATCTAATTTAGTCTGAAACATAAAATTTAATCAAAACAAATATCCATTCTAGCTCTTGTGATCATCAATAAGTTGTATAAAATATGATCTTATCAACCATTTTCAAATCCGAATTTTGAGAAATTCATTTGAGTTGTTTTCTTTGTAAAACTCATTTAGTCTTTCAAAAACCATTTCCTAATCAAACCTACCCCTTAAGGCTTCCATTTCTTTAATAAAAGCCTTGTTTTGAAGTTGAAAAATGGGTTTTCAAAATTGGTTTTGTTGAGATCCGAATTTACAAAATTTATTTTTGGACATACCTTTTGATAAAATCTATCTCTTATGAAAATCCATTCCTTACATAACCTATCTAAAGAGCCTTCCATATCTTGAATAAAAACTTCATTTTTGAGTTGAAAAACATGTTTTTAAAATATGCCTTGGCCTAAATCCGAAAATGAGGTTTTTATTTTGAAAATAACTTTTGAAAATCACCTTTGATTCTTGTAAAAAGAAGTCTTGATGATATATATACATTAAGCCTTCATTATCTTAAGTAAAAATTTCATTTTGACACTTGGAAAGTGGTTTTTTGGGGTCTTGCCTAAATACGAATTTCACCATTTTTGTTTGAGTTCAAAACCAAGATCTACACTTAATATGAACATAAATATAAAAAAACCCATAGTAGTAAACTATAAACTCATAGATCTAAAATTTACTCATCAAAATCATTTATTGATGTTACTATTCCCTAGCCCTTCATTTTAATGAAAAATACACATTTTGAGTTGAAAAATAACTTTTCTAAATATGGTTCCTTTTTCATCCGAATTTTCAAAAATGATTTTTGTTGAAGATAAAATAAATCTTGAGCTTTATAAAACTTTCCTACTATTATCATGCTACTACAAGTTGTTTATGAACATAAAACAAAAGTCTAATGCATTTTATGAACTCAAAACACTAGATCTAGTTTACTATACTAGTTATAAATGCATGAACACTATGATGGACATGTGGATGATGAATATATGCATAAATCATAGACAATAACAAAAGTAATAACTCAAATAACAAGATCTAAGGCATAAACGAAAATCAAAGCTACAAAAAGTTAGATCTACAAAATATAACTACTTTTAGTAAGAAAATAATAATAATACAGAGAATAATCATAGAGAAGAGGAGTGTTTCATTTTGGCAACATCATCCTTAGCTTTTAAGCTTATGGAATGTCATTTGATGCATGAAACTCTCACTATACTTTACCTATATCACCTATGGAAGCTTTAAGAAAAAGTTTACTTAAAAATCTTTAAGAATGAAGTGTGGAAGCAAAGTTTAGAAGTGGGGGCAGCTTGTGTTCTTGCAAGAACAAGAACAAAAGAAGAAAGAAAGAGAGGAAAAAGAGAGGAAAATAGAGAGTAAATGAATAGGGTTTCAAAGGAATGAAAAAAAAATAAATGAGGCATTAAATGGAGAGAGGAGTGTATCAAATGAAAGAAAAAAAAAATAAAACATGGGTAGCAAATTTGGGTGCTGCATGTGAAAGTGGATAGAGAGGAGAGAGGGAATTTGTTTGAATTTTGACTTGAAATTGAAATGTGTAATTAATGTGTATGTGTTGCTTCTTTAAGATTGAAATATATTTATTTTAGTCAAATTGGGAGTAAATTAAAGGACAAGGGTAGCAAAAAAAGAAGAGAAAATCTGCCATGAAGTGTAATAATGTGTAGAAAGATTGAAGTGAAAAAGAAGTGATATGTGAAAGTGTACTTAAAGTATAGGTTGGAAAAAGTACTTTTTATTAAGAAAAATATATAATAAAATTAGGAAAAATATTTTTAAATGAGTGGCAGAATTTTCATAAATAAAATTAAATAATTATTTAGATTATTTTAGTATTTTAACAAATATGTTACCGATGTGATCAAGATATGCGAATATGAGCTATAAATGACATTTTTATAACTTGAAAAAACTAAAAAAATATTTTATGAAAATAAAAACATTTTTCAATTATTAAATTAATTTATTTTAATTTTTGTATCGGGTCTTAAACAAAATCTGATCCCATATAAGCCCAAAACGAACTAAATTTTAGGAAATTTTTTTTCTATAATATATAAAATATTTATCTAAAATTATAAGGGTTTATAAGAATAATAAAATCGTGTAATGAAATGGAAGTGAATAGTGCAAAAGACTAATTAATTGCCGATAGTCATGAAATACGAATATAATTGTAAAATAAGATATTTTTCTAGTTATCGAAAAATTATAAAACTTATATTTTTGAAATCCTTATGAAAATACGAGGCCAACGGTACTAATGGTATGTTTTTGATATCTTGAGCCTCAGGACACGCTTTTCGAAGTCTGTATCCGAATAAATTTGAAATAGGTCAAAAATTTACCAATATGATATTTTTAAGCGAACTTGTATTACTACGAGCTATTCTACACACTTAAACTACACCTCGGCCTCTAGGGTTAAGGGCATTAGATTGCTGGACTTAAACTACTGTATTCCACTTAGGGTTTTCGGGTGATTTTCCGGTTTAAATCTTTACCAGTTTGGAAACAGATGTTTTATGTTTACATAACATACTTAGTTTGAGAAATTTATTTTAAATTTTATTTTGTTAAGTATTTAATATCTCTTAACATTTTCGAAATTCTTGAATTGAGTTTTATTTCCAAAAGTTTCATCGTTATTTACTTTTTGATAATTTGTTTTTGGGCTTTATATTACCCGATTTTATAAGTCGGAGTTACGTATGGAATTTGTCGTATAGCGGTTTTGGAATTGAAGTATGATGAGTTCTTATTTTGTTTTTAAGAATTCTTATTTTCCTTAAGATTAAGAGATTTTATATTCATTTGTGATTTAGGACTAGTCGAAGTTCGGTTTTAATTTGGAGTATTTTTAGGGTTTATTTTCAGAGTTCGTTTTTGAAATATCCCAACTCTTCACCTAAAATAGAAATTGGTTTTAGACAGATTTAAATGACTAAAATGAATTATAGGATTTAAATAGACAAGTTGATATAATTTAATTAGCTAATAATTAAGTTGGTTTGAGATTTGAGTTTCAAATTCCCTAAACATGTCATCAAAGTGTTTAGAGAATTCCTAAATCCTTGATTCTTAGCCTAAACACTAATTCCTAAATCTCAATAAAATTTGAGTTCATTTGCTTATCTTAAAATATCAGTTCTTAAACCTGAACTCAAATTAAATATCTTTTATCTAAAATAAATTCTCAAATTAAGTGCTTATTGCAAGTTCTTAATTTGTAACATATTGGTTCTGAAACAAACTTTTAAATACTTCTGGAACTATAGATATTGATCTGATAGTTCTAAACCTATACCCTATTTCTAAAATATCTAAATTTTAAACTATATATTTCCTTTTCTTTTATTCTTTTGGCTGCCTTTACTTTCTCTTTTATTTTTCTTCATTTCCACTCTTCTTCTTCTTCTTCTTTCCCTCTTTAAATTCAAGATTTGAACTTCAAGATCAAAGCCAACTAGAGGATGAATCAAGATTAGGAGATGAACTAGATAGAGAAAACCGAGCTAGAAGATGAAGCTTCAACTTCTTTTCTTCTCTAAAGCTAAGTTTTCTATTTCTATTTTTCTTTGTTTTTACTTGTTATTTGCATTTGTAATTGATGAGTTAATGTGGAATTGGATTGAGAGTGCTGTTTATTTAAGTATTTGTTGATATATTCTTGTTGGAGGTCGGGTTGTGAAGGAAGAAGAAGATGATGAATAGTAGTTATGGAAGTTGATGAAGTTTGAGATGTTTGATGTGGTGAATGTGAAGTTTATGCATGTTTGAGGATGTTAGAATAGTGTAGGGTGTAGTATATGTAAAGTGTTTTGGAGAAGGTTTGAAGTGTAAAAATTTTGTAAAATTAGTGTTTGAAACAAGGAATTTTAAATATGTCAATACACCTGTCAAAACACCCCGTTGCCAAGGGTGTAGTGCTCTCATCAAAAAATTTCATTTCCCTGAGTCAAAACGGCCTTCAAAACGCCCCGTTTCTAAGGGTGTAGCGCGGATTTCTTCCCTGACGCGATACTGTTTTGTAAATTGGTCATAACTTTTTCATACACCTCCGATTGAGGTGATTCAAGTCGCGTTGGAAAGATTAAAAAGATATCTACAACTTTCATGTTTTGAGCTTTGTAAATTCGAAACTTATAGATACTTAAATTTTGATTCTTTCCAGCTACAACACTTTTCAAAACAAAGTTAAAAACTTGTTTTTGTTTGTTAAATATGTTTTTGCTTAGGAAATGGATCTTTTTGAGCTAAAATGAGATAGATAAGTTATATTTGATGTGTAATGATGATTGAGGGGTATAATTAAGCATGATTTAGATAGATTTATAAATTCAACAAATAATTGAATTTCCATGAGTATTAAACTAAAAGTAGTTATGTTGTATATATGACTTCCATTGCTTGATTTATGATGTTGTGATGACTTAACGAAACTAAATGATCTTGGTAAGTATATAAATGATGATTTATGTATCTATATGAATTTTATTTGAATTTCCTTCATGCCAAGTTTAAGATTTGTTTATTATTTGTTCTTATGATTAGCTTGAACTTAAATGAACTTAGTTAACAAACCTAGGTTCAACTTGACTAAATGAACTGAATGAACTAAAATGGATTAGATTGTTTAACTTTGATGAATTTGGCTAGGTTTAAGCTAACTTGGGATTAAGTGACTAGATCTTAGATGTATAATGAATTAGTAATTAATCTAAGTCCAATTTGACTTAATGAACTTTACTAAGCTAAAATGAATTAGATTGTCTATGTTTAATCAACTTGACATAGTAAATGAATCAAATGACTAATTTTAATCAATTTGGCTAATGTTAAGCTAAAATGGGTTAATAGCTATTAATTAGTTTAGATGAATGAATTAGGATGAGCTTTGAATAATATGGTGAATATGTTGTTTCAAATGTGTGTTTACTTGGAAAATGAATATTTTTGGTATATGAATTCTTTGTTAATGCTTTTGTAATAAACACTATAAATAAAGAGAAAAGAAATACTTTGACAACAAAGGAGAATGTCCATATTTTGGCGATATTCGCAGCCATAGTGGGGTTCCACATTAGTGTCTGATCAAATAGGATTTAATAAAATGAGTTTGAGATGAATGGATAAATAGCTTAAGTTCTTATATGATTTTGATGAAGTGGATGATTAGTTTAGTTTAGTTTCTTATACGAACTCTTTCCTTAACAGAAGTAGATATTTGATTTATCTTCTGGATTACCTTCTGAAATTCCTTCCAAGGCTATGTTTGGATTTCATATTCAAGGTACGCAGTAACTAGCTTGTCTCTGTGTTAGGATAGGCATTTATGAAAACTATATATATTAAGAAAAACTTAATTGTGAGTGTTGATTTGTGTATCACGCCGTTAAATCCAATCCCTGCCCAGGGTGGCATGAGTGCCTAGGGGCATCCCCTCACAGATTGGGTGAGCCTAGGGTGAAATTGGTATCCGGTTCGGGGAGCGGCACCCTGCTCAGATTGGGGGCATGGGACTGTTTCGTTATTGGATAGATTTATCTAGGAGATATAAGTATCCGAACTGCTTATCAACCCCCTGAGCGTCAAGGTTGTTACTCAGGATCCCCCACTATCCTTGTTGCCCGGAGTTTGAATACTCCCGTGTTGATTTGTTTACCTTAAAGAAAGATAATAACTTGTGATTGTTGCATTTGCATTTAGTTAAGCTCGTGTGTCACTCCGTGTGTACTGTGTTGCTGTGTATGGGCTTCGGCTCATTCTTTTGTTATTATTCTTTTTACAGGTATTGTTGTTGATGTTGATGTTGATGAGTGTGATGGTGATGATGATTGATGTGATGATGTTTGTCTCGGGTTTTGGGATTCTTGAAGATGGGAGAATGAGTGAAGTGTGATAGGATCGAGATATTACTTGTATTTTGTTTCTTCTTTTGTTTTGTTTTGTAAGAGGACTGGATATATTTATAAATTGTATTTTCTTTTAAGGGCTTGTTAATGCCCAATTGATTGTAAATGATTATCTACCCCTAAGAGTAGATCACAAAGTGTTTTTATAAAGTTAGTTTCTTAGAAAACTGGTTTGCTTTGTAGGAGTAGAAGTTCATAAGCTGTTTGATAAAATTTGATTTTCCGCTGCCGAATCCAGTTATTTAGAAATCTAACTAAACGATTTCATAAATTCTAAAATTGGTTTAGCAATGTTCAACATAAACACCTTCTTTTAAGACAACCTTACGTATAATTCGTAAGAGTTATACGTGGTTAGGGACTTGGTGTGCTTAATTTGAGAATTAGCATGTCGGGTCTTTATAGTTTTGGAATTATTTACTGAAATTTTCCGGGGCTTATACTTACCTAGTTATATCTAATTATAACTGAATTGTGTGTTGGTTGTGAGTGGATGCGGTTAGTAAAGACCATGTAGAGTGTGATGCTAATACTGGCAACCTGATGATCTATGTGTGAGGTTGTCCGAGTGGACTCGTGCATAGAGATAGTTCGGTAATTTAGGAGTAGTGCAGTACGACACCCGGGTGGTGGGAGATTCCCAACACCATATATATATATATATATATATTATATCACCTATTTTCCTATTGCTTGGTTTTAAGAAGTCTGAGATACACCAATTTTGAGATTAGTCGCGTATGATCTTGAACTGTGTTGTATGCTGGATTAATGAAAAGATAATAATTGGTACTTGCTGCATTAGATACTAAGTTGTGTGTGAATTCTTTGATGTATGATCATACGCCTGTGTTTTCGGTTTGGATGTACTGGGCCTTTGTGCTTATTCCTTTTCATTTTTCAAGAATAGGTGAAGACCAGATAGTTTATGATTTATCTGGATTTGATGTATTCGTAGAGCCTAAGGATGACGATATTGGACTCGATTACCCAGCTGATATGTAGATGGCTGGAGTGGAGTTTCATTATCATGTTGAGTTGTTAGATTTCCTTTAGGTTTCCAATCGAAAAGATTTTATAAGTTATTTGTTTAATGTTCTATTGAGGATTTTTATCAATTGGCTTGGTTTATGCCAACATAGATGTTATTGAAATTATATTATCTAGATTTTTATACTGAGTATCCTTTATGTGAATTATGGAGTTATTTGATAATATTTATAGCCTTTGCGTGTGTATTTGAAGAGAGGACACATAGCAGGTTGTAATGCCTTAGTTTAGGGCGTTATAGAACTAATGAGAAAATGCTTACTTGTGAATTCTTTGAAATGAGATCTAGAGTTTAACTTGAGGTAATTTTCACCACAATAAAACTAGATTTTAAAGACAAAATTTCTATCTCCAAATATAATTTTTCATTGCAAAAATCACTATCACTAATTCTTTCTATAGAGATAGAAATTGTTTTACTAATTTTCTGTCCCTAATGATCAATTTTCTAGTAATGTTTATAGGTTTAGATTATTATTTATTATTATTCACCTGTGGATTATAATTTATCGAACTATTATATTTGAGATTTTAGGTTTCTAATTAACCTATTAAGCATGGTTGTCAAAATCATAATTCTACTATTCATTAAAATGCATAGAATCGGTTGTCAAAATCATACACCTAATTTAATAATTCGATCTAAAGTCTATACCTAATCAATTTTACATGCATTTTAATTAAGAAAAATATATAAAATCATAAACTCACAAAAACGTATGTTTGACTTGCCATTTTGATAATTATGCTATTAAGTGCCCTTACAAAATGCAGTATTCCCTTTAAATTTCTTTTAATGAGAAGAAATGAAAACGTGAGAATACCTCGAGCCTTGGTCATATCCTTCGTGTGGAAAAACAGGAGGTTCTTTCATACACGTGTACTAGAGGTCTCTATCTCAAATTTTAGTAAGAATTTTGGTTTTCGTTATTCATCATCTAAAGATCTTACGGAACACATTAGCTTTGTTCCTACGTGCTAAAGTTCCCCGTGGGGGGAGGGTGGAGGGGAAAGAAAGAAATGATATCAATGTGAGAAAGTTATGCAAACTATCAAACATTGGGTTTCATATGAGAATGTAAGATTTTTGTTGTTACATAAAAGAAGACAACTCTGCTTGTCTTTGTTTTTATTATTATAAACTTTTTCTTAGAATGAATATATCAAAATACATAGCTTTTGTTGATATAAACTTCTTTGAACTAACATAAACTTTTTTTATAGCGAATATATGAAATTCCAGTTATTTTGAATTAGTAGCTTTGTTAATATAAACTTATTATTATTACTTTTAATAGCATTGCTTATTTCTACTACTACTTCTTCTTCTTTTTCCCTTTTTTTATCTTTACGAAATAACTTTATAAATTGTAACTAAAAGTAAGACACTAAGGCAATGGTTAATATAAAATAAATTGCCGCGTTCTTTCAAAAAATTATCGGCAACATGATATATTTGCTGCCATGCATTAATGAAATTGCCAATAGAGAATAGGTCGATATATGTAGAGGTTTTCATAATTGACAATCTATGGCAATGGATGATTAACTTTGAGTTTCACAATATTCAGGTATTATACTACATCAAAGTATATAGGCATCGTTTATACATACATTTATATATATATATATATATACATATTCTTTAAATTGCACTTTGGCAGACTAATAGGGACCCAGAAACCAAAATACAAATTATGTTGAATATAATAAGTACACACATCATTTATTATCCTATCTATATACTATTTCTATTACATTTGTGCCACGTGACGACATATGATTGGACTCTTTAAACTATCATATTATTAATACAAACCATACGACTACTATCACAAACTATTTATCTCTAGTGCCTCACACAGACCCTACATGTGTTACATTTACTTCTTGGGGAGGCAGATGATACCTGATCTCGAGCTCTTCCAAAAGATTTTTAAGCTGCAAAACCAGTTCCGACCTTCGGCTAGTCTTAATTCCATAGTGTTGAAAATTCATAGTGTGATTCACATGGAGAGACATTTTTAACTTATCCGCATTCTCAATGTCCTTAACCACAACACTGTGATGGGGAAACCAATGTTCAGGCTTGCTCTCCAAGTATCTGAAGTACATATAATCATATCCAAATCAATTGAAGTACTTGTGGTGAAGGTTAATAAAATTATGTTGAACTCTACGACTTGACTAAGTAAAGTTGACAAGAATATAGTAAAACCACCATTATCTCCGTTAAGTATTTTCAGATATTAAATTGTTCAATTTTAAAGTTGAGGTATTAAATTGATCAATTTGAAAGTTTAAATATTAAATTGATCAATTTCAAAATTTAGGTACTAAATTGATCAATTTCAAAGTCCGAACACCTAATTTTATATTTGGCCAAAATTCATGTGCTATTTGTAACATTCTCTCTTAAATTTTTCACGCAATTGGTAATGACAAGTAAATGAGTCTAAATGATTGTAGGAAACATACGCTTTTATTCTTGCTCTGAGAGTAGCAATCTTTTCAGCAGACGTGGAAAAGTCGACAGTAAACTCCACGGAGTCGCCCATTTCTGGGCTCCTGTAGAAGTTGCTGATGGGTTTAGTGGCCAAAACTGAATTTGGGTACAATATCTTTTCATTGTCATGTTTCAAGAAGACTGTAGACAAGATGCTCACTTCTTCAACTATCATCTGCCAAAAATATAATACCATATTAGTAACTAGAATATACTACTCCTGCAAAAAATCTAGTGCAAGTAGCTTACCTGCACTCCTTCAACAACACAACGGTCGCCCACATCAAATGGATGCATAACAAACACGAATATTATGGCCTCGAACACGGTTTTGGCCGTGTTACCAAACATAAACACAACAAGAAGAAGTTGAGATGTAATAACAACTAGAGCTTTGGTAGACAAAAACCCCATCATCAACAACCACACGATAAGGCCAATAATGATTACAATTACTGAAGCAAGCTTGTTTAGATCATCTATGGCTGTTTTTGTATCGTTCAAGGCATGTGCAAGTGCCTTGCGTTCATTGTAGACTTTGACCTGCAGAAATATGAATAACCATGTCAAATATCCTATCTTACTAACAGAGGTCAAACAACAATGTTTGTAAAGTCATTACTCCAGAACCAACTCTGAGAGGTTTTAATAAATTGCACTGAGTTTTGGCAAATAGAATTATCACGCATGTAAATGGTTCAAATGCTCCCTCTCCAGATGCATGAGAGCATGAAGGTGAAAAGGAAATTTTGACTGAAACATATAGCATAACAGGTTTAACAGAATGGAACAATAACATTTTTGAAGGTTCTTTCCATATTGTATCAACAAAAGCGTTACTTGTAGGAAAAATAAAAGCTAGTAGATAAATATCATAGTCCACAACATGTATTTTTAAATCAAATGGTTGTGATAGTAATGTTGATATGGTATCAGAGTAGCAGATCCTAAGTATAAATCGTTGCGCGTTCATTATATCTCCATTTAATTAAGTTGTCCTCTTGATGGACCTTAGTCAAAGTCAATTCGGCTCACAAGTAAAGAGATTATTACGTAACAAATATAATAATTCACACAATATCTATAAACTTAAACTTTTAGATCAGATAGTTGATGCACTAACCTTAACAAAAATAGTATTAGTTTTAGTTTCAAATTGATTTACTTACCAACCAGTCCTTTAGAGATGACCTTTTAATCATTCTACTTTCTGCTGCACCAGGAAACAACAGAAGTACACAATGGACATCCTCCTTTTCCATATACCGCAGGAGGTCCTCCTCGTCGATGTGCCTGATAAAAAACAATTAAATCAGACAACTAATATCTTGGAAACTTGGCTATATTTAAGTTTCAAAATGTTCTTATATAGTATGTAAACTTACTTGGAACCCGGCTTGGCCACATTCCTGAATATCTTGTAAGCAGCAGCCTTTGCTGCCACTTCACTCGTAATCTCCATATCCTTTTGCTCACCATCCTCCTCATCTACAGTCCTATCGAGTGCGTCTGCAAGAGTTGAGAGCCCAGACCCACTGATCACATTAATTAACCCTTTCATTGTCCAAGCGGATACCTTATCTTGTTTAATTCTATGCAGCTTCTCCACATCAATCACCTCCTCTTGTTTTTCTCCTGTTCCTTTTTTCACTTTCCGAAAACTCAAACGGCCACTACTCTGTGATCTACGTATTTTTCCTTCCATTTCCATTAATGGAGGACCTGATAAGGTCCTAACAATGTACTGATGAAAGATTGACTCTTGAATGCGGTCGAAGAACCTTGAGCATTGAAATGAAGAAGCTAGTAGCTTAATCAACAATGTTTTAACCAACCACATTGCAGTTCCAATGAGAAAACCCCCAAGAGCCCTTGTCACATGATCTAGAATGTTCATGGTGTTTCTTGATCGCTTTACCCACGGTTGATCAACAAATCCCATGCCAAGAGGATCAAGCTCAACCAAATGAAAGCTTGTACACTTTTCTTCAGCCCATACACAAAAATAAACCTTCTTTTTGAGCAGGAAATTCCGTTCAATCAAGAAAACCAATATTTCGATCAACCATTCAGTGACTAACCTTCCACAGAAAATGACTAATATGAACAATGTCCATTTCCACAGATTCAAACCCCATACTAGAGCATCCTGCAACTGGTGCACAGTCAAGCTGGCAACTAGAAACCCTGTAAGGCAAACAAATGCGGTCCACTCTATCAAATTCAAAATTGCCTTCCTTCTATGCTTCTTCCCCGAAAATTCCTGGACTTTCATATTGGCAGTCCTGTACACCTCATCATCATCTTCTCCCTCGTCATCTGTAGACGAAATTAAAGGCGTCCTAGGGGTAATTGGTGCTGATTTATTTTTATCTTTATCAGGACTAGTACCATGGAAGGGTGAAGCCACTTTAGGTGATTTGGCATTCACATTCCCATTTTTAAGTTTGGCTTTCTCTTTAGCCAAAGCCACACTAGGATAAGGTGACTCCACAAGCCGAGATTTTGGTTGCGAAAATCTTCTGGTCAAGACATTGGTTGTTGGGATTTTAGGTGACTTACTGGAGTTTGGGGTTGGATAAGGGCTAGAACTCGGGCTATATTTCATATAATCATGAGATGGTTGGATTGATAAATTAGATGTTTGAACACTTGGCTGAAGCGTTTGGGATTGAGTTAGTTCTAAGTTCGATTTTGGCGAAGAACCTTCACTTTCACTTTTATCCCCGGTTTTCAAAATCGTCACAATAACCTCGTCTTTTCCCATATTCTCTGATACCCCTTTATTCCCTTCCATAATTTAATTCGCTCTCTATCAACTTGAAATAAAGACACTTCAAACTCCAAACAACTTTTACTTCCTGTATTTACTGTTTGTGAACCAAATAAACAGAAGGTTACTTTTTTTTCTTTTCAATAATAAATAAATAAATAAAAGACTCCAAAGATTCTAACTTGTCACAGTTTATTCATTAAAATGAGAAAGCAAGGAACAAGTTGGGTGTTTGAGAAAGTGTAGGAATTTCAAGTTTCAACCTTCTATTTTCATTGGTTTTGTGTTAATACCAGGAAAGGGCACTTAATAAAGAGCTTCAAAGATCTTAAGTAGCGCAGTGCAATATTCAAATGCGACAAAGAAAAAAAGAAGGAAAAAGAAAGAAGTGGCATCTTAGCTAATCTGTAAATCAATTAAGTAGGTTGATAAACTATTTGAGTTTGATTTGATATTTACTCGAGTTTGACTTAAGAAAAGTTGAGTTGAACTCGAATTCAAACTATTTGAATAGTTTATCAAGCCAAGTTCGGGCTTTTTATATTTAGCTTGAGTTAACTATAAATATAAATCAAATTCAAATTAAATTTAATATTAAAATTATTTTGATTAGATTTATAAATATATTTTCTAATAAATCAAGCTCAAATGAGCTTAATGGAGTTGAGTTTGTATTACTTCAAACCAAACTAGAGCTTAAATTCTTAAGCTTGGTTGAACTCGAAGCAAGCTCGAGCTTTAAAATTTTGGGGTTAACTCAAACTCAAGCTCAATATTATACTATCTTGACTTAACTTGACTTGTTTGCAATCTATGATACGATGATAATGCAAGGAACAGAAATAGGGTATGTGAAAAAAGCAAAACTTGATGCAATAAAATAAGCACCCAGTTGTCTCTTCCCTTCTTATTTGGTGTTACTCAACAAGCAAAAAGAGACAGAATTGAGCATGGGTGCATGACCTTGTAATGGTTCCCCGTCTATTCTGGGGAGAACGAAGGAACCACTTTGGAATAAAATTTAAAGAGCACAGAAACGATGTACTTACAGGGTGTTTGTTTCCTGAGAAAATAAGTTTATAAATGAAGGAGGCGGCTTTCAGGATCTCAATAAGGAATCAAGAGACAGAAGAGGGTGAGTCTGCTCGTTCGCACCAGGCTTAGTGGTTTCAATCGTTAGTTCCCGGGAAGTGTTATATAAAAGGTTGCTCTTACAAGAGGACAATAATTTAATAAAACATACATCCAAAGTTGTAAGTGTTTGTCAACGAAGTGGCGTGGATACTTCTCTAAATTTATTTAACAAAAAAAGTTATATACATTTTTCATGATTCGTGGTATATTTTAATATAAGGTCTTTTGCGTAGAAAAATAAGACAAATTACATGGATAACCTTGAAAACTTTTGAAATTATACGAATCTCTTACTTTTTAAAAAGTCAGCACTTATACCCCTAACAAGGATTGTGGACTCACTTTTTAGTGAGTTGGCTAATGTCTCTCTTATATTATGTGTATAATAAAATATAAAAAATAAATACTTTACCTTTTTTTTTCATCATCAATAAATGATATGTCATATATTTATATTGTTGTGGAAAAATAAATAAAAAATTTAATTTAACCAAATATGTTGGCAAATGATTTATGTTTATTCAAATGAATAATAATAATAATAATAATAATACAAGCAAAAGAATTTTCATTGTAGAACCATGAATCGAAGTCAAAGTCATAGCCACTAAAAGTTGGTCTCTCTAATCCTTTATGCATCTAAATCTTTGGAGTAAACAACAATCTTAAACTATAAAAAACATTCACAACTTAGTTGTCCATAACTATCATATAGCTATACAAAGCTATTAATTCTCCAATTTCTATAGTTAACAATAGGACACTTTCAATAATAGTAGGGTAAAACTACCACCAATAAAAATTGAATGCATAATTTTGAGTTTACATTACTATTGAAAAAATGGATCATAACATTATGTTTTTCACTTGCTTCTTAGCTTCACCATATTAAGCTTTCCCTCTTAACTAAGGTTCTACTTTTAGCATCATTTCCTTTTTCGGCCTATCAACATTTTTTTAAAGATGCATTTAAAATAGGCTGAAGGCAAGGAGGCAAATTGCATTAGACTTTATATTTGTCACTATATTACCTTATGGTGGCTCATGATGCATGTTGGACTAAACTTGTGATTGTCTAACTAGTCGGAGCTTTGCTAACCTTTTTAAATTCTTGTTTAGTCATTCACTTGCTCATGGTCCATCCGCTTTGGTACCTCTGCTTGTGTTGAATATATATGTTGATTCAAATTATTCTCTGTGTTTTGTATTTCGCCTAAATAATATTAGGTTAATTTTTTTTAATGTTTTGTATATTTGGTTATGCTAATTTATATATATATATATATATTCCATAGAAATATTAAAATATGACATGTCATTTTATTATACACATAATATAGATATTATTATTATTATTATTATTTGAATCAACATAAATCATTTGTGGAAATTATGTTTTACATGTTTCAAATTAATATAAATATATGACATAGCATTTATTGATGACAAAAAAGGCATAGCATTTATTTTTTGTATTTTATTTGTATATGACATTAACCAACTCATTAAAGAAGTGGGTCCAAAATAATTTTCAGGGTGTAAGTGCTGATTTTTCAAAAATTGGGCGGTCCATGTAATTTTAAAAGTTTTCAAGGGATGTCATGTAATTTACCCTAAAAAAAAAACATTTGAAGTACTATGTGTTTAATAAAAGAAATATATAAAAAATGATTTTTCTTTTCTTTTCTTTTTCTTTTTTTTTTTTTGTAAATGATGATTTTCAAACACCCTTTGATTGGAAAAGGACCAAAGAAACAAATATTACTCAGATGGTGTTTTGATATAATTATAAATACAACACCTAAATTATTGATTTAGTGCAAATGAATATTTTAAACTTTTAAGATATGACTTTATTTCACATAACTTTTAAACTCTAAGCTGTGTGTTTAAAAGGATCATGGATAATCAATGTTGTGCATATCTATATAATATATATATATATATATTAAATTCATTAAAAGTAAAATCACATTTTTAAAATTTAAGAGTATACCATATCAATTGGATAAATATAGGAATTTCTATCTTTGTTAATTTATGCAATTAAGTTTGCAAACTTTAAAATATTAATTTATATTCTATATATAATCTTTTCAAGATTATTAATAATATCAAAACTAATTCTGTTTAGGTGATTGATTCTAATGAAAACTCACATTGTTAATTGAAAACATATGTAAACTTTAGTTACTAAATTAATACTTTTAAATTTTTAATAATGAAATACCTTAAACCCTCACCTAAGTTAGATATTTAATTTAGATAATTTAAATGAAAAAATAAGTAAACAATAGAAAACGAATTAAAAATTTGATATAATTAAGTTAGTAAATATGTTATATTGAGATTTGAGACTTCATGTATTCCATTTGAAAATGTTTAATTATTTTCTCTATCTATCTTGGCAAATTGAATTTTAAAATCTCTATCAATTTCTCAAATATAACCCCGTTTTCTTCATTTATGAGTCCTAAACTCTTAAACTTTCAATTTAGATGTTTAGTAAACTCCTAAACCCCTTAATCTTATTTTAACTTTCATTTTATTGAAATCCTATAATTTTTTTAATTCAACTGCTTATTTAAAAATATTAGTTTCTAAACTTAGATTCAAATTAAATTCCGATTTCTTATAAATTAAACTGTTAAATTAAATTTTTTATCCAAACTATTAATTTCTAATGTATATATTCTCAAATTATTTTCTAATTAGTTTTGATACTTAATATAATTATCAGAGAGATTTAAACTTAATATCCCTATCCTAAAAATATCTTTTATCCTTATACCTTCTTTTTATCTTCCTTCCCCCGCCTTTCTTTTCCTCTTTTTCTTCTCTTCTTCTTCTTCTTCTTCTTCTTCTTCTTCTTCTTCTTTTAACATTTTCCTCTTCTCCTTCTATTCTTTTTCTCAACAAAAATCAATTCTAAAATCTCAATTTCAACAAGATCATAAGAGAAAATGAAGTTTAAAAATAAGATAGGAGTTGAGAATTGAGTTAAAAATATCTACATCAACTATGAAATAGAAGTAGTAGTGAAACTCAAGAGACCCAAGTTTGTCAAACACATAAGCTAAGTTGTTTTCATGCTTGGATTGTTTTATATGGGGATAAAGGCATGGGAAGTGCCTATACTATCATAGTTTAGCAACTTGTTGTCCAATGTTTGATTTTGGGCAAAAAAGTGCCCATACTTTAAAAATGATGGCATTTCATATGCACAAAATACCCAATTTTAAGTGTATGAAGACACTAAAATGCCTTCATTTTGAAAGCACGAGTATTTTTTTTTTTTTTTGCCTAAAATCAAACATTAGGCATCAAATTGCCAAAACTCAAAAGTATAGGCACTGCTCGTGCCTTTATTCCATTTTTTATGCATGTACATGATGATTTAATATTAGTTATATGTAAGATTTAAGATGAAACAAGTAATGTTATAAATATGAATTTATAGGATAAAACTTAAGTAAGATCATGCATACTAGAACCATGATTTTAGGTTAAATACTAAATAAAAATATTTATATAGATGTTGTAAATGATAGTTCTAAGTTTGTATATTAATTATAACATGTCAGATTTTAAAATATGAAGAAAAACAAGTAGATAAATTAGGTCAAATATACATGCTCTTGTTTCGTATATGAGCACAAGGAAACACAGGGCAATGTTTCTGGTCGTGTATCTCATCAAGCTTTGGAAATAAGACCACTCAAGAAGAAACACGAGCGAAACATGATGACTTCATTTCCACTATGCTTTTCACTATGTGTTTACACAAAAGAATTTTCTAACTGCACGAGTAGAATACAGGCATGCATATCTTACTGTGTTTCTTTCTAATTTCTTAAGGGATTTGATTTTCAATGATATGCAGCTAGAATACAGTTGCACCTATTGCCCTATGCTTCTCTCTGATTATCAAAGTGTTGGGCACATCTTTGAAACATGGAACAAACATGGCCTGTCTTATTTGATTGTGTTTTTCTTTTGTTTTCATCTAAGGAGAAGCACGACTTAAACATGTGTTCTATCATGTCGTGTTTCTCTCTAAGACAAAACATGACTCATTTTTTACATTGTGTTTCTCTTTTATTTTAACTTAAAGAGAAGCACGACTGAACATGGTGTACCCTATCACGCTGTACTTCTCTCTTAGTTAAATTCTCACATGAAACACATTGTGAACATGTTGAATTGTTTTGGGCATGTTTCTATTATGAAAAAACATGGGGGGAAACATAGTAGTGTACATGCGTATTCTTTCATAATAAAATAAAATAAAATGAAATGAAATATATATAAATGAAAGTTAATATGATATGTTAGTTAATTGATATAATTAAGAATGATTTAAGTGAATTAAAGAGTTTAAACAATAAATTACATTTAACGTAGGCGTAAGCTTAAAATGAATCTTAAGTATAAAATAAATTTAGTTAATAAATCTAAGTTCAACATGACTAAATAGACTCAAAGTGAATTACATTGCTTAGGTTTAATCGACTTGATTTAGTAATTGAATTAAATGATTAATTCTAATCAATTTCGCTAGTATTAAGTTAAAATAGGTTTAATAACTATAAAATGACTTAGATTAATATGCTAGGATGAACCATGAATAATATAAAGAATATGTTGTTTCAAATGCTTGTTTGTTGAGAAATATGAGTACTTTGAAATGAATGATATGATGATATTTTTATAACAAATAATTGAAAACAAAGAGAAAAGAGATAATTTGACAGACAATGAAGAACTGTTTGTCTCTTGGGTGGTGATTTTCTTAACCATAGCAGGGTTTCTACTTAGTGTCTGATCAAATATGTTTTTAAAATGAGTAATGTAAATGGATAATTAATTTAAATGCTTATATGAGTTTAATTCTTAAACAAATACTGATATCTGATTTATCTTTAGAGATGACTTTTAAGTTTTTGTTTAGATTCCAAATTAATAAGGTACACAATGATGTACTTATTGTTTATTAGGATAGGCATTCCCAATGAACTAAAACTTAAAGACGGCTTAAGTAATGAGTGTTGCTTGTGCTTATGATGTTTAATTTGGTTTGTGGAGCGATAATCTTATGTAGAGCCAAGCACGATAGTTAAGCGCTTAGGCTATCTCTTACCATAATGCAATCGCAATTCATAAGAAGCTTAGTTGGTAGCTAATGGAACAAATGGTATGGGCATAACATTTGCCTAAGCTTGAGGTAAAGTAACATGGTTTAGTTATATTTATAAGACTGATTGAATTAAATGATACTATGGACTGAGATAAGTAAAGTTGTGTAATAGCTGTAAACTATAGATAAGGTTGTTTCTCTTCTCAGTTAGATATAAGAGATACAAGTATTTGAGGTGCTTATATCAACTTTTGAGCAGCTGCTGTTACTCTAGACCCTCAGATTCCAAAGTTTCTTCTGAAGTGTGAGTACTCCAGTATTGTTTGTTTCACTTTAATTTAAAGATAATAAATTATTGTTGTTGCATTGCATTATCTTAGACATGTGTGGCATATCGTGTGTGCTTGTGTTGTTATGTACTAGGCTTCGGCTCATTATTATTTTCTTTCTAGGTGTTAAAGATGATTATGATGATGTGGATGATTTGATGATAGTGGTGTTGATGATGATGTTTGGTTTGGGTGTATGAGATGACTCGGGGAGTATTTGTTTAAAACTAAAGTGGGTTAGGACTGTTGATGTGTTTTATTTTGTGAAAGAGCTGAATTTATCCTTTTGGAACTACATTTTTCTTAAGGGCCAGGTGGAGCCCACATGTTTTGTAAATAAGTTTTTAAGTTTTTTTGTACCATGATGGAAGGTATATGAGATACTTAATGATATGATTTTGTTTTGTGAAAGTTAGTATACTCCTATGAGTAGAAGTTAAATGTTTTTATATAGTTTGTTTTTCACCACTACTAAATCCAATTATATCCAAAATCTAATTAAGTAATTTTGGAATTTAAAATTGGCTAATAATGTTCAACATAAACATATCTTTTAAGAAAACTGTGCATATAAGAGTTATGATATTATACGTGGCTAGGGATTGGCCATGTCTAAATTTAGATTCGGGTCATGTTGAGTCCTTATAATAAATAACTATAAAAATAGATAAAATTTAAATATAAAATACAATGTTTACCCTTTCCAGGTGTATTCATAAATTTCTCCGTATTTGTATGTTTCACATGGTGATAGGAGAGACGAGAAGTATGTTGGAAAGAGTAAGTGTAAAATTCCCATGACAAATTTGTGAGACTATGTATAGGCCGGTCAAAGGGACATCTCAGAGTAAGATGAATGAGAGATGTCATATACGTAGGAGCAATGACTTTCATGGTGCTTTGCAATAATTCGGCTACCAACGACATTGTTAGTCCAATTTACTTCGAATACCAATTTTGTTACCAAGTACTTCATTATGGTTTTTAGTCTAGTTTCATGTTTTTGTCGGTTTGAATTATTGGATTAATTTGTATCGAATCTATATTAATAACTTATTAGTATTGATTCAGTTTTGTTAGTTCATGAGTAAAACTATCAGTTTTTATTTTTTATCATATCTATATTGGTTTAGTATTAATTCGTTTTGAAAATGAAATCAAAATGAAACCAAACCAATTATCCAAACAAGCAAGAGTCAGCTCACATGATAGAATTTTTTACCTTGAATTACAAGAAAATAATTGATCATCGGCCACGGGGAAGTAGATTGTAAATCAATATGAGACAATATATAAAATATGATTTAAAAAAATTCAAGAAATGGGGTATTGAAAAACATAATTTCATTTAAATTAAGATCGTGCCTTTAAGATATGATTTTAATGATGGTTTTGTGATAAGATGTTATTATTCATCGGAAATCTATGTTTGATTGCTAATATGACAATACCCAAAGAAAAAAAAAAAAAAAAACTATTGAGATGCAAACCAAAGTCCTCCCTTTCAATAGCAAAGTACTTACAAATACACCATACAACTGTATGTGACATATCACTCTAATTATCAGATGCTGTGTATATTAAAATTTGATTAATATATATACACCATATATACATAAACACATGACAAATGTAATAATCATTCAATCATTTGCTGCATTTGTGTGTGTCTGGTTTTTTTTTAATTATTATTTCTTTAAAATCACATAATAAGAATAAAGAATAATGTATTAAATTTAACAATATTTTTATTTATACATCATATGCCGTATTTAATAATCATTATTAGTTAGGCTGGGTTGTGTTGACGTTGAAGTTGAAGAATTAAGGTTATGCATATCATATTGTTAAGAGTAATACACTATTCTTTTTCTTTTTTTTTTCTTTTAATATGTGTCCTATAAATGAATATGATAATAAAATAAAACTATACACATACAAATATAGCAAAAAAAAAAAAAAATTCCTGCAATATGGACATTGGAGATCAAACCTAGATAATCCATGTAAAAGTAATAAGATGGTACCACTACATCATCACTGAAATCACATTTCAAAGATATGATTTTGATAAAAAATCAAACCATATCTTCTAGATGGATTTTAAGTGCCTTATTTTTTTTTCTTTTTCCTTTTTCCAAGTGGTCCTACTTTTGAGTTTTATCCTAAATAGTATTTTTTACATCCTTTACCCTAGTAAAATTTTTTAAATTCATAAAGAGTAACTTATCCATCTAAATTTTTTAATAATATATATGTACACTTATATCACTGCTTAAAATTTTAAGGGAAAATTGCAAATTTATGTTCCAAACTTTTATTTGTGTGCAGATTTATTTCTAAACTTTCAAAATGAGCTTTTTGATTCCTTAAATTTTTAAAATTAGCATAGTTAAGGAGACATAATATTTTCCATTAAAATAAATGGGAGGAATTATAAAATACCCTATCGAACTTTCACTAAACTTTCATTTATGCGTGGATTTACATTTTCAAATTCACAGAAAATATTAACAATCCTTAATTATGCTAATTTTCAAAGTTAAGGGATTAAAAACTAACTTTGAAAGTTGAGGGGATGAATCTACACATGAAATTCCCCAAATTTTAAAATTGTCTATATGTTGCTAATAATCAAGGGGATATATTTATATATAATTACCTAGAAGATTACAGTTTATCAAAGAGTCCAATATTTCAAATAAAATCTATCTTCTTTTTCCTTGAATATAGTATTGTTGCCGATGGCATTATAGCCTAATAGCATCTTCCTGATTTCTCAAGTGAGAGGTATCAAGTTTGAATCTTCTCTTTCCTGTTGTAATGGCCCAAAAGGAACTTACCATTGTTATTTATTGGAAGTAGTCACATGTAAGGCAATGAAGAGAAAGTGATTAAAAATAAGACCTAGTTATTCTTTGCCCATCTTAGTTTTTTTTTTTTTTTTTCTTAGTTAGAGTTGAGTATCCCAGGAAACAACGGTATCAATAAAATCCAACCAAAATCACTAAAAATATATCTCAAAACTACTATACTAAAATAAACCTATAAACTTTTAAAATGTGATTTAATCTGTATTATAATTTTTTACATAACTTTTGAAAATAAAAATACATATAATCTCAAATCATTTTTTTTAACCGATTATAATTTACTATTATTTTTCGAAAAGAAGATATCTAATTGAAGTCAGTCCCGTTGGAAGCCTAGTGCTCCTACAATTTGGCACCTTGGCAATCTCAAATTATTGTTAAAATCCTAAAACTAGTGTTGAAATGACTACAAATGACAATAAATATGAGGTTTTTAATTATAATGATATTTTAATAAGGTATATGCATATTTTCAATAGATACAATAATATGTTAATCAATTTTTTGAGATTATGGGTTTATCCATCATTTATGGATGGACTTAGGGTGTGCATTTGTCATTTTCAAAAGAAGATTGAAAAAAAGGAAAAAAAAGAAGAAGAAGAAGAGAGATTAAACAGTTCTATTGATGGGATCATCTAATCAACTATCTAGCCGTTAAAATAAAAATAGCAATTGAAGTATTAATTATTTTAATGATTCAATCATGGTTGTGTATAATGGAGCCTTTGAATAGTGACGGGATAATTTTTCAAGAAATAATTGAAGGGAGATGTATATTTAGCTAGTTGATTCTTGATATATTAGATATTTTAATGATGCAATTAAGATTGTTTATGAATATGAGCAATTAAATATCTTATGGCACTGTTGCAAAGATGGATTAAAGAATTTTCCAAAAAAGATTATTGACTTCCTTCCCAATGTTCCCATATTCATCATAAGTTAAAAAAAAAAAAAAAACTTATGTATGTGTGGTGCATAAGTTTTATTAAAAGTTTCACATAATGATAGTGAAACACGTAACTTTTAAAATAATATTGATTTTTTTATAAAATATTGATTATTTTTTAATTACTAGAAACTTTAATTCTTTAAATGAATTTAGATGTTGTTACCATTTACTATAATTTTCTCTATATATACAACGCTTGTATTTAATATCAGCTGCCTATCGGATTAAAGATGGAAAAAGAAAAATGGCTAGGACGCGGAACAAGTGGCAGTTTTATGTTAAATATCCACTATTTTTTACTCCCTCAATTGGCTTTTTAAAACGTAAATACACATGGAAATTTCTATAATTCTTTGATTATTTGACGTTCAAATTTATATATAATGGTAATCGGGATGAAATGCATGTCTATTTTCTTTGAAAAAAAATTACACAAAT
Organism: Combretum micranthum; assembly: GCA_024138025.1. NCBI lineage: Eukaryota > Viridiplantae > Streptophyta > Magnoliopsida > Myrtales > Combretaceae > Combretum > Combretum micranthum. The sequence continues at coordinate 111,696 of JAMXBD010003086.1, read as the reverse complement.
ACAAATTAAATAAAAATACTTATCTAAATATCATCACTATGTTGCATCTTGGATATGAATGAGATACACAAATTTACATGTGTATTGCATAACCAAGATGTGATATAAAAATCTAGAATAATTTGTGTATCGCATTTTGGATAAGTGATAAATATGTATATCACCTATGTAAGATGCGATACACATGTGTATCAAATGTTGGATGTGCGATACACATATTATTTACATAAGTATCGCATGTCCAAAATAAGATACTAAAAAAAATTTAATATCTCATTTTGAACATATGATACAACTAAACTATTTAAATAATTATTTTTATTTAATTTATATTTATATAATTTTCATTTGCCAGATTATTAATCATATAATTTTCTCATGGTAATCGTACCCGTAAAATACTTACGGCAACGGATATTAGAAGTTCCTATCACGAGCCGGAACAGTGATTGAGCGGTTGAACTTGCGCGTTATTATTATCCTCAATGATCCAGAATTAACACTTGCGTTAGATCCTGACCTGTTGGGAATCAAGTTAAAAAAAATAAAATAAAATAAAGAAAAGAAAATAGCAAATGAAATACAAAACTCCATTAATAACGAAAACTACACAAAAATCAACGCGTATGTATTTGATTTTGACCAGTTAGGAATCAAGGAACAAAAGGATAGTAAATCAAACAAAATCTCATCACTATTCCTCAGCTCCACATGTTTAACATGTGTATATGTTTGATGTTGTCCCATTACGAATCCAGTACACAAATCGATTGTAAATACAACAAAACCTGAAAATGGCTTGAAAGCAGTCTATGATGTTTTAAGACGCCACCGGAGAGTTTATACGGATGAAAGAAAAATCTTATATTTATATCGCATGTTAGAGGTGATATATAATAATAGTATTGTACAAAACTTTTAAAAATTGATATATCGCACGTAAGATGTGCAATACAGCTTCGGATCTATATTGCATGTTCAATGAGTGATACGCGTATAATTATATGTATATCACTTGTTGGATGTGTAATACAAGTTCGAAGTGTATTGTACGTCTAATATGCAATGCATGCATAATTATATTTATATCATGCATTGGATGTGCGATAAACATACGGCGCGTGTATCTCATACCCTATATCCGATATACGATAGTATTTGTCTAATTTTTTTTTTTTTTTTACAAATTGGATTTTTGTTTTTTTTTTTTTTTAACAATGGTTAACACGTAATAATCCCTACATCATTCAAAAGATTCCTTTGTAATATTATGCATTTTTATCAATTTTAAATCAACCATCATATCAGCTGTGAATTAATCATTTCAAGTTATATGGATGATTATTACATCAAAAAAACGTCTACTTGTTCAATCATAAATGATTTAGCGAGGCTAATTCTTCATAAAACATATTATTCTGCATATAAAACAGTACTTTACCCCAAAATTGCAACTTCCCATTTATGTTTTTTTACTCCGGAAACACCAGATATGAAAACATGTAATCACTTGATAACAAGATATGAACAATGAGCTCATCAATACAAAAAGTTTACTTCATTTTCCGATAAAAGTCTACTTGGTTGAATGAAACCCACTTTATTTATATAGGAATGACGTAAAATGAGTGTGATATCCTTTGCATTCTATAAAAATCTTGAGAAAGATAAGGGGCTAGTGGAAGGGAAACCGTGATGCAAGTTGGAGGAGAGAGATGTTGCTTAATGACTTAATTCATACAACAAGTCTGTTAAATGAAAGGAGGACTTTAAGCATGACCATTTAAGGGAAAGAACGTTGAACTTCGACTGTAAAAAACATATATTTTGATAATTAACAATATAAGTACATATAAAAACTCTATTATAGTAATATAGTCATATATTATACTTTGCATATAAAATATGGATGATTTTGAGTAATGCAAAGACATAAAGTATAATTATTTATTAGGTAAATATTGTATTTGATTCATAAACTTTACCTATTTATGGAATTAGCTACTTCAAAATTTAGAAGTATCAATTTGCTATTTACAAACCTTTTAAAAATCTTTTATAGCATCAAGATAAGGTAATTATTCACAAAATTAGGTAAACTTTAAGTAGGTAATTGTAAAATTTAGCAAAGTTCCCTAAAAATTTGGATACTGAATGTGACATTTGGCATTCTAAAAGGAAATGGAGTGTTTAGGTTTCTTATTTATTTTATTATAGTCACTTATAGTTAGAATATCGAAGTTAATAGGGAGGCTTCATAAATACCGTGTCTACTATCATTGTATAAGAAATTATAATAACTATCACATAACAAGGTTACATCTTTTCCCTTATCTCTATCAATGAATTGAATCTTTTCAAACAATTTATAAATGATTTATTTAATTATTTGTCAATTTTTCCTAGTCCACAACGCGAATACGGCATCCACTAAAATATAATTTGACGGGTGCCCATAAGTCCAAAGTTCGAAACGGACTTATACGGACGGTAATACTAATAGGAGCAAAGGAATCTTTTCGTCCCCCACCCCCCCCCCTTTCGCCTTCCCCTTAAAACAAGACCGTCATTTTCCACATGCTGGTCCCAAAGCTACCTATGGAATTATTTCATTTTTCACATGGTATGGTATGGATATTCCGTATAAGGTCGGATTTTTGTTAGGGGTATAGACAATGCAGTAGAGACAAGTTTCCGATACAATCTCCGCTTTTCTTTCCTTAACGTTTTCTTTGTCTCAATTTAAACTTTAAAAACCAAAATCTTCAGGCTCGGTTCCTTCCATAACTAATTTTTCCTTTAAAAAAGATATTATTTGAAATATTATTTGAAATTATTTTATGTTAATAACAATTTACTCTATAATATTTTAAAACATATCTATCAAAATTTTGAGACTTAAGCACTCAAATTAGGGATGAGGTGTCCGAAAACACACAAAACAAGTATGGAAGATATATTTAAACTTATACTTCTAATAACATGTTCAGTGGTAAGAGCCTCATTTAATATTTCTAGATATCATGTTAGCTTTTTAGAAACCTCATCCCCCACCTCTTTACCTTGTTTGGGATTCGTCATTCCTTAGATGTGATTTACCACCTTAAATATTATCTATTTATTTTTCTATCAATTTAGCTCAACATTTGCAAAATATTTAAATAAAGGAAACAACTTTTTAGGGTCTTTTATGAACGATCCAAAAGAGTTGAAAGATCTTGCCACAATAGTGAAGAAACTCAAAAAAAGGTTGGTCTTTAGCATATGGAATTGTGCTAAAGACTTCCATCAAATATGCTCGATTAATTTTGGTAACGATATTCTTGATGCAATTCAATTTTTTTTAAAGATAAGACAAATTAATTCATTATAAATTGTTTTCATCTTTTAAACACTTCCATCCTTTTCTTTTCTTTTTTTTTTTCTTGTATAGTGTGCAATAAAAATACACTAAACAGGTTAAAGTGACTTACTATGCTTCACTGAGGGTATAAATGAATCAAGCTGGTTCACAAATTAGTTGAGCTTGACTTTATATTTATTCGAATTCGATCTGAGAATACTTAAGTCAGGTAGTTTATCGAGTTGAGCTCAAGATTTATATGTTTAATTCGATTAGTTTGCAAACCTAATTGAGTTCTACCGTGTTTAAGTCAAGTATAAATGTTAATTGAATTCAAATTAAAATTGGATATTAATGTTCTTTTAATTAGAATGAAAAATATATTTAAATAAATTGAGCCTAGAAATGTTAAATTAAATTGAGCTCGAGCTTTTACAATGCTATTTCAAGTCAGACTGGAGCTCTAGTTTAGTATTTTATTGTATTGTCTTAACTCAACTTGTTTACAGTATTAAGTTTTGCCTTCTACAGTAGCTGAAAGTGACTTACTAACCCTATTTTCATGCGTTTAGCTTAAAATCTTCATGTAACTCCAAATGTAAAGCATACTTTGACATATTTTGGCTAGGTGTCAATATCTTTTTTTTTTTTTTTTTTTTTTTTTTTTTTTTTTTTTTTTGCAATACCATTTTGTTAAGGCATATAAGAACATGTCAACGTCTACTATTTTGCACTCTTTAAAGTATTCCATAAGAACTTTTTATTTATATTCTCCTTTATGACTTGTGAATTTTACCTTCGTCTCTAAGTTAGCTTCTGCTTTTTTTTTTTTCTTTTTTTTGAACACTTTAAATATACCTAGTGTATTTATCAATGAAGATTATCATCTATCATATTAGGTTATTGATGGATGCTTGAATAGACTTACTCCTAGGCTTCTACTTTGTTTTTTCATATGGCGAATGATAAGCATGTTGGGTTTTGTAATATCAAAAGATGTAACGGAATTTTTTTTCTAAGTCACAAAACCTATCTTGCAGGATTCGTGTGTGAGATACAAAATACAATATAAAACAAAATTAATGGTTAATATAGTTTACAAGAATTATACCTTTTCTTACAATAAATATACCAATTCCTCCTAAGGATGAAGTTGACATTAGTCATACAATGTGTTAATCTAAAAATCTATGTCCACTCTAAATATTTATCCAACCAAGGATAACTTTTATATAGATGATATACCTCATTACTATTCTAAACATTTTCTTATTATCAATGGGACTTCATTGTAAAATATATACCAGCAAAAAATATAATAAAAACATACTTTCTATTAATAATATTAATAAATATAGATAACATAGGCAAGTGTAAATCATAATAAATCATCCAAATTCAACTAATCATTAACTAGCAACACATCACGCGAGGCATTACATATTTCTTATTTATAACGGAAATACCCTAAATTTTGTTTAAGTTAATTAGATATTATTAGACGAATAGTATAAAAATATGGGTAATTTTGAACCTTAATTTAAATTTAGTTTAGAGATTGATTTTAAATGATTTAGCTAGTGGAATTATGCAAACTATAGGATATAATTAGATAGTTTAGCCTAATTGAACTAGCAAATGAATTTAACTAAAAATAGAGATTCTAGTACTGTAAATACTCGATTCAACTTTTAACCTACCTCAATTACCTATTTCAACGAATTCAACTTATGCAAAACCTTGTAGTTATCAAACAAAATTTCACTGGTCAAGTTTAATCGCATAAATCCCTAAATATTCAACTTAACTATTTTAGCCTAATTGACTAAGACTCACAACACTTACTGCAAAATCTTTCTTCTATTCACCACAATAGCAACAAGTGTTATCTCTCTAGCGATAACCACATACATGATAATATACGAAACAATTCTAATCCTTATACTACTGGGTAACTTGGATTAGAATTTTAGTATTGTTTTCCTATGAAGAAAATTATGTCTCACACACTTTTTTTCCCTCTCCTATGTGTGTGTGTGTGTGTGTATGTATTGAAGAGAGAATCTTTTCTTTATAAAATACCTAGATTTGAAATCAAATCTTCTAACATCTTAATAAAGATATTATTTACGTTACATAAATATTCACTTGATAATAAAATGCTCTTCATATCATTTAATTTATTTTAGAATAAATAAATAATCTAATTTATTAAAATTTTGAAATAAATGTCATTATTAATCTAGCAATAGTTATAGGTCTTCATATATGATAGAAAAGGTTGTGGATCTTAACAAGTATGAACCGATTAAATCTCTTTATCAAAAAATTCTGATTAAACCATTGCATGTAATTTCATCAATGTTTAATTATTCTACTTGGTTCTCGAGATAAACTAGACTCAATAAAACTTGCTGTGACCAATGGCTACGAGTAACTCTTATCTTAACCAAGCGGCCAATGGATATCATTTCTCTTATTTTAAAGAGTGATGAATTATATCTTGACTCATTGTTATCTTCTCTATATTTCATATCACATCCAATAATTATATTATTTTCAATCTATATTAGATCGCATCTAATGGTATCAGAGTGCAACATTCAATGTATAGGATATATAAAGGTCTCAATTTTATGGATTATTTATGCTCATTTATATAGAAGAGGGACCAATGACATTAAACATGTGGTATCCTATATTAGTGGGTCGAGTCTAGTATGCCCATTTAATCTCTAGGTATCTACTTGTATAACTTGGATATCTTTCTCTTGGTCTAGTGAGATTGACATTAGGCATACAATGTGTTAATATAAAATCTATATCCACTCTAGATATTTATCCAACCCAGGATAACTTTTATATAGATGATATACCTCATTACTATCCTAGACATTTTCTTTTTATCAATGGGACTTCATTGTAAAATATATACAAGCAAATAATATAATAAATACTTACCTTTTATTAATAAAATTCATAAATATAGATAACATAAGCAAGTGTAAATCATAATAAATCATCAAAATTCAACTAATCATTAACTAGCAACACATCACATGAGGCATTACATATTTTTTATTTATAACTAAAATACCCTAAATTTCGTTAAAGTTAATTAGATATTATTACACGATTAGTATAAAAATACATGTAATTTTGAACATTAATTTAAATTTAGTTTAAAGATTGATTTTAAATGATTTAGCTAGTGGAATTTTGCAAACTATAGGATATAATTAGATAGTTTAGCATAATTGAACTAGTAAATGAATTTAATTAAATAGAGATTCTAATACTGTAAATACTCAATTCAACCTTTTAACCTACTTCAATTACCTGTTTCAATGAATTCAGCTTATTCAATACATTTTATCTATCAAACTAAATTTCATTGATCAAGTTCAATCACGTGAACGACTAAATATTTAACTTAACTATTTTAGCCTAAATTTCAACTCCTTAATTCTTAGAAATTTATAATTAAATATTTGCTTTCAAATATCAATTGCTAAGCTCCTAAAATCCTAAATTCAAGTAAGATATTAATTATCCTTATTTTTTTTTCTGGATTCAATTTCTAATGCAATTAGTAAACCTTCTATTCTTATTCTTTAAGTTCAATTTCAAATGCCCAAAAGCCCAAACCAAAAGTCTATTTCAACACATGAAAGTCCAAGTCCATTTACTTAAATCTAAGCCCATCAACATGATGCCCACAACTAAAAATCAAGTCCATGGATCAAGCCCATAAAGCCCATGAGTTAATCCCATGAGACTATGCTTTTACCATCCGCCATCACACATGATATAATGCCCTAAATTCTAGACATCTTTGAGATGTGAAAAGACCAAAATGACCTTAACCAATTCAAGAAAAATTCTTCGACCAAAATGCCCCTAAACTATTCAAGTAAAAGGACTAAATTACCATTAGCCTTAATAGAATTTATAAGACATAAAGTACTATTAATAGAAGCCTTAGAAAACCCTAATTTTCCTTCCATTTTCAAAAGCCCCACCCACCCCCTAAGTTCGCTCAAGAAAATCTCTCTAAAACAAACCAAAAATTCTACAATAATCCCTCTTTAAGGGAAGTTTTCAATAGGTAAGAAAATCCATCTTATTTCAATCATCTAATTACTCAATTTCTCTCCAAAATCTGATGTCTATTCCAATAAATTCCTAGGTGGTTTTGAAGGCTAAAACAAAGGTTAGAGCTAGGAAAAATTAGCTTGACAAAGCTTCATCAACATATGGGGTGGTAGTAGTGAAAAATCTAGGTTGTTTTGCTAAAACAAGTAAGTAATGTAATTAAAATGTTTATGATATATTAATGACATTTAAATTCATGCAAAATACTAAAAATAAACTTACATGTATGCATGTTTTGATATGTGCTGGAAATTGGATAAATTGTGTGGATAATGATGATTTGAGCTATGATTTGCGATTTAATTTGTAAAATATAAATTTAAGTATCGAATAGATGAAACAACATGGAATAAACATTTTTAGATGATAAAAAATAGGTTAGAAGTCGGATTAAACAAACGAAACTTGAAAAATTACGAAACAATGATGGACAATCCTAACGTCGTCATTGTGGCATCAATCTAAGTGGTCGGACCGTGGTAGCCAAATGAGCTTCGTTGATGGTGAGACCTTGTCGGAACAATAGATCCACATGTCTACTTTACAAGCATGTGATGAACCAACCCTATCAATGGCCAAAATCGAGTAAATTAATCGATCGACGCTATGTATCCCTTGTTTATGGACAGTTTTGAGTTAATTAAAATTAAAACCATAATTAACTAATTAGTTTATGCCAAATGAACTTATAAACATATGAATATATGTTTTAGGAATTTTACATAACAAAAAATGAGCTTAAGAACCCGTGTTTAAGATAATGAACCAATTGATTAAAGTTAAGGTGCATATTGATTTTCTATAGGAAATGAAAAAATGGAATTTAAAGAAAATTTAACCTAATCAAATAAATTTAAATAATTTTTTTCATATTAAAATATGGATTTTTAAGCTGAATAATTAATTATTATAATTTTTGTAATTTATTTAATAAAATATGTATAAATATGGCATCAATAGATAATATTAATATGATAGGAAACTAGTTTAGATTTCTTAGCACATTTAGAGATTAAAATGAATTATTAATGATATAAAATAGAATAATTTATTTTAAATGTGTTGTTTCACTTAATAAAAGTATATTAGATTGATTATAGGATATATTATTAAAACTACCATTTTAAGGACCTAATTACCATAAAACGAGTATAATAGACTAAGTTGAATATAAAATGAACTTGATTGATTCATTCTATCAAACTCGGCTAAATTAAGCTAATATAGATTTATTAACTAATATTGACTTAGAAAATTCTTCAGAAACCAATAATGTACGCTTAACTATTAATGAAACTAGTGAACTTCTATAAGACCATATTAATTTATAATTGGATCAAGATAGACCATCAATAACAAGGGGAATATGTTATTTCAAATGAATATTCCCTAAAAACATGAGTGTTTTATATGAGTATAATATAAGTCAACAATTCGTTTAAATGCTTATACGAATTAATTTCCTGAGCAGATATTTACATACTTTAAGTTTGCTTACCTTCTAAAGTACTTCTAGTCTATAATCTATTTGTTCAGAAGACATATTTTGTATCACGTAGGCAGTGACTTGTGTGTTGCTTGCTAGGATGGAGATTCTAAATGAATTAATTCTTAAAGATGGCCTTAATAATTGTTTGATGTTTGTGCATGAACATTTTCTAGACCTAGTCCAAGGGTGGCAACCTTGCTAGGTGGTGTTAATACGGTAGTTAGGCTATAAGCCCTTAGATTTTTCAGTAATCTTAGAGCTAATATCAAAACTAAAACCTAAAAATCGAGCCAAGTTAAATGGGACTAGATAAAAATTCAATGACATTAGAGTATCAAGTGAATTAAGTGAGGCACAAAACCCATAAGTAAGTAATTTAACAAAAATTGATCACTATCAAAACAATTCCATATACTATAACCTAATCAATCTGGTTCAACCTTAAACCACAAAAACCCTAAGATTGATTCGAACCAATCATAAGTTCAGGAAACCTTAGTAATATCAGATAAGTTGGATAAACCTAAAATGTATAGCAAATAAAATGGGAAGAGAAAATCCTATACATCGAACCTTAAGAAAACAAATACCTTTGAAAACAAAACGAAAATCCAATTATCATGCGACTTGGAAACCCTATGCTAAACAACACGTCTACCTAACCTTCAACATGTAAATCGAGATAGTCTATCCAAATAATATAATAAAATAATATGAAAAAAATTCCTATAATATAGTAATAGTTAAGTCAAACTGTTTATGTACATGGTTGCTAGTATGCAAATCGAGATAACAACACTGGATAACAATTAAAAAATAAAATCGTAAACCACTCGGTGTTACGATCAACTCATAAAGAGAATCTTAGACTTAGAGCTAAAGCTGGAACCTTAAAGTCAAATCAAGTCGATGCTTGACCTTAGAAGCCTATAAAATAATGAAACAAATCTATAGTATAAACATAAACCGCTATATATTTTTTTTTTTATAGTTTTACGAGTTATTTTCAGAACTGAGATCTCAATCGGAACCCTAAAAGCTAATTTAGATCAACATTAAGTTTTAGAAATCCTAAATCCGGCAAGACCACCCTTAAAACTCTAAAACAATAAAAATGAGATAACCCTAAATTATAATACAAAAAAATATCATATATCCTAAAAAGATTATATTCGTCAAAAATTCTTTTTTTTCGACCCCAAACGGGATTAGTTTCCAAAATCAGGGCATCGACACGTAAAATGAGAAACTTTTTCGACAAACAATTTAGACTCATAATATAATAAGAATTTGTAAAAATATTAGATACAATTTTTACGGCTCTTAAAAACTTTAGATATAACCTAATTATGCATATTTTTATTACTACTAGTAATTAAGTTGTTTTGTTTACTATTTAATTACTATTCACCACTATTTATTACTATTTATCTTTTTTTTTACATATTACTATTTATCTCTCTCTTCTGTTTTTACACCTATCTCTTACATCTCTTATAATTATCTTTTCTCATAAAACTTTTGCTATACTTTTTACTTAACTTTTCTTATTTTTTTTTACTAAAATTAGTTTTCTCTCTCTCTCACTCTCTCCTCCCCTTACAAAAAAAAAAAAAAAAAAAAGGCAGCAGTTCCTCACTTTCTCTCTAATTTCTTTTTGTTTCTTTTTCATTTTCTTTTTCATTCTTTGATTCATACAATTTTTCTCTATAAATACTACCACATCCCTCTCTTATTTTTACACTTTTTTTTTCACCATAACGAAACTCTACCAATTTTTCTTTATAACGTTTTTTCTCTAAAATTTCTCTCAAACACTTTCCTTCCCTTTTTCATCTACACACAAATCTCATCTCTTGTTTTAGGTAAACTCTAAACCCCTTCTACAAATTACACTATGTGATATGAATATGTATGTGTGTTTTTATACTTTCCATACATAAATCCCCATGATGCAAATGCTAAGGAATGAAAATGCAAGATATCATAATAATTATGTCACAATGTTTATGTTCATGTTATGATATATTCACCTTGTTTTTGTTGCTAACTTAACTTTCTATTCATTAATATGTATATATAATACTTATACTATTTAAAGCCTATTACTCACTAATACAACATTTATTTATTTATTTTATGCACTCTATTTATTTATTTGCTTCTAAGACTATTCAATTTATAATCTTAGACTTATCCTATTTCAAGTCAAAACAAAAGGCGACTTGTCCATTTCAAAGTCTTAGGAAGCCTTGAAAATAATCTAAGACTTCCATATTTTCTTATTGCTTATCTTATTTTTTTTATTTCTATTTTTATTTATGAGACTAAAGAAATTCAAGTCTTGAGGAGCCTTGAAATAAAGTTAAGACTCCCATGATTTTCTTTTTCTTTTTTATTTATCTAAGAGACTAAAATTATACAAGTCTCGGGAAGCCTTGATAAAACTTAAGACTTCCATAATTTATTTTCTTTATGTTTTCTTTTTTTTTTTTATTTATCATGGTGACTGGAGATAAAATTCAAGCCTTAGGGAAGTCTTGATAACAAGTTAAGACTCTTAAAATTTTTATTTATGTTCTTAACTATTTTTCTTCCTTTTGATATGAATTTGAGTTCCTAAATTTTTCCTTATGACATAATAATTCCTAGAGTCGTGCTCTATCATAGTGATGTTGTTGTTATGCCAAAGATGAAACTTTTTCTAATATATAAAAGTTGTTGATAACATGATAAGGTAGTTATTTGTAACAATATAAATGTTGATAATCCTTTATTATAAAAATATTCTACATAACTTACTCATAAGATATGTGTAAACCCTAATAAAAACTTAAACTAAGTCCCTTACATGATTCTTTGTAATATCAAAACTAAAAACATTTTCAAAGAAGTTCCCACTTAGAATAAATTTTATCCACAAACACATAGAAATTCATATTTTGGAAAACAAGTAGTTAAAAGAAGTTTAATATGAAAATAAAATATTCATGGATTCAAAATAAATATAAAACCATGATTTTCTTTAGATAACTTTCATAGTTACGAAAAATTAAGAATTAAAATTTTATTTTAGAAAACAAAACTTAAGAAAATTCAAGGAAAATACACTTAGAGTATTATGTAACAAATAAGTAAAACCCGTGCCTTGTAAAATAAATTGTTGAATGAATTTTTCTAAATAAATATAAGACTTTTATGACTTCAAAGTATATATTAAACCATGATTTTTATTAAGTCACATGTTTACAAAATTTAAGATAAAGAATTTTATTACAAATCAAAAAGGTGATTTTTCCATAAAGTCACCACTACTATTTTCCACAAAGATTGTTTTACAAAATTTTTATTTTTGGAACAACATTACTAAGATTATGCATGTAATGTGGGTTATTATCACCATTATATGAATCATAAAAATGGGAATATTTTATGCTTAACTTAGAAGGTCCAAATGAAGCAAAACTTCAAAAATTAAAAGAATCAAAGGCTAGAATGTTTAGGACGAATTTGTACCATGTTATCCTGACCCTTAAACAACCCTCAATGTTAAAAATAACCTTACAAATAGATAAATCTTTCGAAGTAGGTAGAAAATGACTACTAATGGGAAATTCTAAGTTAAAATGAACAAGTTATGGTCATTTTAAATTAGAACTTTCATAACCAGGAGAAATGATGCGAATAAAATAAATAGAGTTAGAAATTTAAGTAGAATCCATATGAAATACTCATATGGTATTTCTTTTGTTTAGGTGATAAGAAATTCGACATTCCATTTCCGAAGGATTATTTCAACTAAGAATTGTTCTAATGGAGAGTGAGTTTTTCCTCCTAAATTCATTACCTTGTTTGTGCGTATAAACAGTTGCACTAACATGCTAAGAAAAGATAAAAAAAGGACGTGTATTAGGGTTCTTAAGGGTTAAGCATGTGTTTTTTTCTTGTGTGATTAATGAATACTAAGTATATTGTAACCCTCGAATGTTTGTTTAATTATGCTTATTCGTCTATATGCTTGGTTACTATGTGTGTTCAAAATGATTGATTGTCGTTAATGAACTTATATGGATTGGTGTCAACAAAAGAAATGGTCATGCATAGCATCTATCGAGTCAAATTTCGGAAGGCTGCTACTTCTATGCATAGAGTTAGATGGGTTGTAATCGCGGTGGGATAGGGCCATGCTTCTTCTTAGGGAATCCGCATTATTCAAGGAATGCAGAACTAGCATTAGAAGATCATGGGATCTTCATCAACAATTCTCTAACCCTTGAAATAGAGAGCATAAATCTATTTTATGTATAAGTTTTGGATAACCATACATATGTGTGATTTTCATGCGATTGTTGCATAAGCATAGCATATGCTTTAACTAACAAACTTTTTTGCTTATTTATGTCGGTTCAAGTGATGGGAAAATATTCCACTAAGCATATTGTAATCTTACACCCCTATAGATCTTTTTTGAAATAGGTATACTTGAGACTTATTTCAAGTAATGAGATGATAAGGAAATCTCTAGTGGACTCTGGAACCATAAGGAAAGATTCGAAAGCTTGAAGTAAAGTTCTTTTAGAGACCTTTTATGTAATGTACTTTCACTTAGCTGATTATTGTGAATAGCTATTAAATCTGAATCATTTGTGGATATTAGTGGGGGTATGCCCTAACAAGTGTAATCTACCTTGTTCAAGTTTAATGATATATAATTCTCTTGCTTTGCTATTTAGTTGCTGTTGTCAGAAATTGTGCTACTCTAATATGTTTCCTTTATTGTGAAGAACGTTTGTGCATAATATGAAAGCCTTTGCGTAACTAAAATAGTCATTTCTAAGTTTTAATATTGTGTAAGGCGAATTACCACATTTAAGGTACTCTTCGTGGCATGACATAGGCTCTTGGGCCATCATGGGTGGCTTGACGGTAGTTGATAGGGAAAATAGTAGTAGGATAACGTTTACTTGGATTGGAGAGAAGTAGTATAGTGTAGTTCACAACTATGGGCGTCAATTAAGATGAACTATATTATGGACTATGAAAGTTAGAGATGCGTACCCCTATATGAGACTATTACTTGTAGAGGTAGGAGATATAGGTATTCGAGTAGCCTATATCAACCACCTGAGCAGTTGTTATTACTCAGGGCTCCCAGGTTCCCAGCGTGTTGCCGGAGTATGAGCGCTCTACTATTATTTTGCTCCACTTTAATTTGAAGATATAAATTGTTGATTGTTACATTGCATTTAGAACATGTGTGTATGCCTACCTCACGTGTGCTTGTATTGTTATCATATTGGGCTTCAACTCATTCCTCTCCTTTTTAGGTGTTGATGTTTGTGATGATGATACCTATGATAACATGGGACATGGCATGGACTATGAGTAGTTTTTCAATGAGTGAAGTTGTCACACCCCAAAAGGTACCCTAAACGTAACATTCTGCCACACTTAATATTAAAGCTTAAGCATGACAACCTTAGTCATTCCTCAAAAGCTTCAATATTAAGTGTAAGGCGTGCTCTCACAAATTTAGAGGACCACACTTTTAAATATGAAGCTTAAGAAGATACAATAACAATTTAAGAAAGGGAAATCATCATATTCATTCATGCATAATAATTGTCTTACAAGTCTTAAGGGCATTCTCCCGTCAAAATACTATAATCTATTACAAGAAATTTTCTATGAAGTCTACATCTAAACTAATGTTAAACTTCATCTAAAGGGCCTCAACCACAAATAGTTAATTTGCAAAAGATATCTATAGGAGTATAAGCTAATAGACTTAGTGAGAATTATGCAACAAACACATAGGCAAGCAAAACATACAGTTTTCTAGAAACTATATGTTGAATGGATTTACGCCCTCCATTTGGGGTTTTGGGGAGGCTAATAATTTTGCTTCTAGCCAATGGCCGCTAAGCATTGTTCCTTGTTATTATGCTTCTAGCTTAAAGCCGATAAGCATCATCCTAGTATTTTGCTTCGAGCATAAGGTCGTTAAGCGTTTCTCTTTATATTATGCTTCTAGCTTAAAGCCGATAAGCATTGTTTATGGCCTTACAACCATACCACTAGCCTTTCCTCGCAAGATTAGTGATCCCTTTGCAATGTGACCCACTTCGTGATATGCATATACCAATTCAGTTAGATTATCATGGCACAATTAATGTCAATTTATGGTTATCATAGAATTTCAGACATTTCAAGTTCTATACTAAAGCAAACGATTACTTACAATCAATTCCTGCCTCAATATTCATAGAATTCTTTCAACAATTTTACATTCATATCAATTTGTCTTTCCTTAATTCTAGTGCAACTAAACTACAAGCACAATCAAGTAAGGTAATTAAGGAAATAAACTCATGTTGCCATGACGATACTTTCTTCTTATGGATGAGTCGATCGGTCAATCCACTAATCAAAATAATCTTCCGAGTATGGATGCTCTTCCTCAGGATCACCTAATTAAAAAGAATACACATAATGAGTACTTCTTGATAACTCTCTTGAAATTTGTCGAAACTATGTCTTAAGAACGTCAAAATTCGTATAGAAGACAATTCTAACTTAAAACGGTCATAACTTGGTCATTTTAACTTGGAATTATGCGTATAATACATAGATTTCTACCTACTTGAAAAGCTTTATCCATTTTCAAAACTATTTTCATCAAACTAAGTCATTTGGGCTCTAAAACAGTGGCAATCAGATTCACCACGAGATTTCTCATTCCCAAAACATTTGTTTAAATCATCAAATCATTCAATTTTGTTTTGAAAAATACTTAGTCGTCTATGTAGTTGAAAAATTCCTTTTTATAGCTACATAGCTCATAATCCATGCATGCTCAAGTATTTGTTCTCCAACCATAATTCTTTAGTAAAGCAATGTTAGTTATAAGTTTGGAAAAGTCATAATTTACAAGAAATCCTTTTTGTATATCTTTTAAGATAGATATTTGATTCTTTTTTTTTTTCAAAAAGTTTTATGTCTATCTTACTATTTTCTTTGATGACTTTTTCTATCAAAAATGAATTTCTATTTTTCTATTTGAAGCTTTCAATATTAGTATCACTTTTCATATTAGTTTTCTATATATCATTGTACTTTGCAAATCTTAGTTTGAAAATTTACATTCCCTTTTTATTTATATTCAAAAGAATATTTTCATTCAAGGATTTATCTTCCTTATCTTTGGAAAACAATTCTATTACTTCTAAAGTTATGGTTTTGGAAAAAGTCTTTCAAAATGATGATATTTCCAAAAATCATAATGGTTCATTCTAAAGTATTGAGAAAGTACATTCCTCTTATTAATTCTAAAATTTCTTTTTAAGACTTTCCTTTGTGACCAAATATCTCTTTTTACAAAAGTATAGTTTTAAACTTGGTGGTTTATACAACAATATTTAAATTGCACGAGTATAAGAATAATAACAAGCAAAATTATAACAATAAAATAAATAACAAAATAATATAAATAAGTATTGATAGTCTTAACTTTGAATCAAGGCTCTCGAACTAAGAATAGACTAGTCTCGAAAAGAAAATAAAAATTATTTGACTTGATGAGGATAAGTCTAAGACTAGAGACTAGTCTTAAAACAACATGAAATAAATAAATTGCATAACTTGAAAGTTGACAAATAACAAATGAGCTTATATGCTCTAAGATTATATGTAAGTATATAATTATATTTAGTTAAATATATATATAAGAAGTTAGCATAATATCAACATTAATATGTTCAAAACATAATAACACATAAAAAATAGAGAAATAGATTTTCATGAACAAGAATAATACATGAACATAGTGTAGCTTCCATAACAACAAGTTTAGGAAACTCATACCATGGTCGTGTAAAGTTATATGACATGGTAGAAAGAAATATGGAAGGAAGATTTTACCTAAAGAGGATTTTGGAGTGGTATGTATGAATGGATTTTATGTATGTAGAAGGGGGTTTGAGAGTATTTTGGAGAGTTTCTGGAGAGTGTTTGGGGAGAGTTTTGAGAGATAAATTTGGAGAGTTTTGATAGTGAATTTGTGGGTAGATGAAGTGTGAAAGAAATGAAAGAAGGGGGGGGGGGGGGGGGGGGGGGGGGGGGGGCACGGCCATGAGGGAGGAGGAGAGAGGGAGATGTAATTTTTTGTTTTTTGTGAAATAAGAGTAATAATATTTAAGGTAGATGTGATATAAAGTTATGAGAAAGATAAAAATTAAAGATAATAGGTGTATAGAGTGTAAGAGTAGGTGTTAGAAAAAGTAAAGATAGTTGAATAGTGTAAAATAATAATGAATATATATGTAAAGTAGATGTGACTAATAAAGTACCGGTAGTAAAAAATATACATATAATTGAGATATCTAAATTTTAGTTACAAAAAAATTATAAAACTGATATTTTTGAAAACCTTATATTTTTAGGAGTCTAATGTATATCCGAAATATTTTTACTATTTCGAGCCTCGGGACATGGTTTTTCGAAAACCATATCCGTTTGGGTTAAAAACGAAATGCGGTTTTACTAATATAATATTTTTAAGCTTTCTTATATTATTACGAACTATTCTACATACTAATCTCTTACTTACTCACTTAGGTTACAAACACGGATTGTTGACCCTAAACTTGTTACTTCTAACTAGGTTTTATTGACTTTAGGGTTTTCGGTTAACTTTCTGGTTATGGTTTAAGCTTAACCGATCGTAAAACTTTTGAAGTTTATAACTGAAACCCCCTTAAAGAAAGTTTTATCCTAAAAACTTAGGAATACATACCTAATGCTTTAAACAAACTCGGGTGCTTGCGTCGTATCTCATCATCAGCTTCCCATATTGCCTCTTCGTGAGAATGATTTTATTCAAAGAACTTTGACATACTTGATTTCCTTATTCTCAACTTTTGAACCTTGTGGTCAAGGATTTGTACTAGATGCTCTTCATAACTGAGATTTTCCTTTAAGAGCACTAGTCCTAACTTCAAAACTCGTTTTGGGTCAGACACATGCTTATGTAGCACAGAAGCATAGAACACATTATGGACTTCAGACAGATTCTGTAGCAAGGCTAGAAAATAAGCTAAATCTCCAACTCGTTCTAGCACTTCAAAGGGTCCAATATATCCTGGGCTTAACTTCCCTTGTGAGTGCACACGATGTATACTCTTTATTGGGTTTATATTCAAGTACACATGGTCCCCAACTTGAAATTCCAAAGTCTTTCTTTTCTGATCAGCCCAACTCTTTTGTCTATCCTATGCCTCCTTCATCCTTTGTCGAATTATTCTTACTTTATCTACTGTGTCTTGTATTAATTCATGTCCAATTGCAAGCTTCTCTATGTCATTCCAAAACAAAGGCGATCTATATCGTCGTCCATACAGTGCCTCGTATGGTGGCATCTAGATCGTCGAGTGATAGCTATTGTTGTAGGCAAACTCGATCAGCAGCAAATAGACATCCCATCTTCTTTTGAAATCCATGACACATACCCTTAACATATTTTCCAAAGTTTGAATTGTCAGTTCTGACTGACCATCAGTCTGAGGGTGGTATACCGTACCAAAGTGTAGCTTCGTCCCCATACTCTTCTATAGGCTAGTCCAAAACTTAGATACAAACCTTGAGTCTCAATCTGACAAAATTCCAGCAGGTATTTCATGCAATCGAACTATCTCCTTTATGTATAGCTTGGCCAGCTTGTCTATGGAAAACGTCATATTGATTGGTATGAAGTGAGTCGACTTAGTCAATCGATCAACTATGACCGAGATGGCATCATATCTGGTTGATGTCTTTGGCATTCCATGGACAAAATCCATGGAAATTTGACCCCATGTCCTCTCAGGTATCAGTAAAGTTTTTAACAATCCTTTTGGCCTTTGGTGTTCCACCTTCACTTGTTGGCAGGTTGGGCATTCATTCACATATGGCTACATCTTGCTTCATTTCATTCCACCAATAATGACTCTTGAAATCTTGGTATATTTTGGTTCATCCTGGATGTACCATATATTTTGAGTTTGAGCCTAGCTCATAATTTCCTTTCTCATTTGCTTATCCTCAAGCACACAAAGTGTGTCCTTCCATTCTCACGGCTCATATCATCCCATGAAATCATAAACTTCCCTTCTTGTACTTCTTTCTTATCTTTTGTATCTTCTCATCATAGCGTTGAGCTTCCTTGGTTCTTTCCTTAATGTTGGTTCCAATACTAGATTAGCTATCTCCACTTCTACATTCTGTCCCATAATTTGATGCCCAACAATCTCAAATTGTCTTATCAACTCCTTCTGGTTTGTAAGCTAAGAAGCAACTTCTCCATGACTCTTATGGCTCAAGCATCCGCAACATGTTTTACTCTTCCAGGACAATATTGATTTAGTTCATAGTCTTTGATTAACTCTAGCCATCTCCTTTGCTCATCTTCAGTTCCTTTTGGGAGAGCAACACTTAAGACTTTTGTGATCCTTATAAATCTCACATCTTTATCCACAGAGGTAGTGCCTCCATAACTTAAGGGCGAACACAACGGCAGCTAACTCCAAGTTGCGTGTGGGGTAATTCTGCTCATGTGGCTTTAGCTGTTATGAGGCATAGGCAATCATCTTTCCCTCATTAGCACACACCCGAGACCATTTCTTGATATGTTATTATGCATTGTATCATGCTTCTCTAGATCTGGCAAGACTAAGATCGGGGTAGACACTAAGCGTTGCTTTAACTCTTGGAAACTTTGTTCTTGCTTCTCATTTCATGTAAACTTCTCATTCTTTTGGATTAACTAAGTTAGTGGCCTAACAATCTTTGAAATCTCTTGTACAATTTCCTATTAGATAGCTAGTCCAAGGAAAACTTCTAACTTCAGTTACTGTCTTGGGTTGTTTCCATTCTATTACTGCTTTGATCTTTTCGGGGTCTATTGAGATTCCAATTCATGATATCGTCCTAAGAATGATATCCGATCTAACCAGAAGTCACACTTGGATAATTTAGCATATAACTTACACTCCCTTAAAGTCTGTAATGCCATTGTTAGATGTTCCTCGTGTTGTTCCTTCGTTTTAGAATAGACCAAGTTATCGTCAATAAAGATAATAAGCATTATCCAACAAAGTTTTATATACTCGGTTCATCAAGTCCATAAAAGCGGCTAGTTCGTTGGTCAAACCAAAAGGTATTACTAGAAACTCGTAGTGTCCATAACGAGTTCGGAAAGCAATCTTCTGAACATCTTCCGATTTGATCCTCAATTGATGATATCTTGACCTTAAATCAAAGCGAGAAAACATGCTCGCTCCTTACAGTTGATCAAAGAGATCATCAATCTTAGGGAGTGGGTACTTATTCTTGATTGTGACCTTGTTCAACTCTTAATAATCAATGCATAATCTCATGGATCCATCTCTTTTTCTTTACAAACAAAACCGGTGCACCCTATGGTGACACACTTGGTCTTATAAAACCTTGATCCAAAAGCTCTTGTAGTTGTTTCTTTAACTCTTTTAACTCTACTGGGACCATTCGATATGGTGCCTTAGAAATTGGTTCCGTGTTGGCCATTAATTCAATCTCAAAATTGATCTCTCTCTTCGGAGGTAGTCTAGGCAATTCATCAGGAAAAACGTCTTAAAACTTATTGACAATGGGAATATCTTCCAAGATAGGTTTCTCTTTATCCTCTTCTGTGTCATCAATGTAGAGATCTATTTCCTTTGGAACTTCCTCCAGCAGCTCAAATGAATATAACTCCTCCTTCCTTAGGATTGTGGATTCTCCAACAAACGTTATCTTCTTTCCTTCTTGGTCCACGAATTCCACGCTCTTGCGACAATCTATTGTGGCTTTAACAAGAGATAACCAACTCATACCAAAGATTACTTCATATTTGCTCAACTCCATCACTATGGAAGTCACAAGTGGATGGATGTCTTTGTATCCTTATTGGACAATCCTTCAACACTTCTTAGGTTACAACAACACTTCCTGTAGGGGTTTTGATCTTAAAGTTGGAAGTTGTTGTAGTTATTGGTAGTCCAGTCTTCTTAGCTAGACTAGGTGTAACGAAAGAATGTGTTGCTCCTAAATAAAAAAGAGCAAAAGCATTCTAGCATCCTAATTGTATGCTTCCTGCATTTTTAACGTAAGGATTACTACTTCTATTCACATATCTATTTATCCATTACTCTTAAAACTCTTATACTATAAGAAACAAAAGATTAAACAACAGAAGGGTTCAAGGCTTATCGGTCATCAAGTCACAATTGTAGCCTTCTGCATATTCCAAAGCAGCCAAATCTCCTTCCTCCTCATCTATTTCCTCATTCACCCATTTTCCTTCCATGTTATAAACTCTGAATCCTGAAGCAGTAGATCCAGGTTTATTTCTTCTTGCATTTCCATTCCCAGTCCTTATGGGTATAGCTCCTCCCGAAGACCTTGTCAATGCATTCCTTCTTTGCGAGCATTCATTGACGAAGTGTCCCACTTGCTTGCAGATGTAGCAGGTGTTAGTTGCCTTTTTCGAACACTCTGGCATCCTATGATTTGTATCCCCATAGAAATAACACTTTCCAAACAGCTATGGATACCTTTTGCGAAAATGTGCACCATTGCACTCTCCAGCAGTTGGGGGGTTTGGTTACTAGCTTTCCACTATTGACATTGCTTCCAAAATTGCTGGAGAACTTGAATCTCTTTTGTGGGGGTGTGGAACTGGATCCACCATGAAATCTTCTCCCAAAGATCGGGGTTTTTTTCTCCTCTATCGTTCCTTTCCTTTTCTTAGCTCCTTCCACAACTTGAGCTCTTTCTATCAATTCCGGTAAATCCTGATGTCAAATCTTCCAACTTCATTCTCAAGTCTTCATCCAATCCACCTAGAAAGACTTATCTTTTCAACCCCTCACTGTATTTGTAGGAGTCGAGAGCACATTGTAGCAGTCTACTAAACTGGGTCTCATACTGCTCAATGGTCCTTCCTTTATGAGCAATATGTAGGAAATATGCACTATACTTCACTCGTAAGCTCCCCGAGAAATAATTTTCCAAGAACTCATATCTGAACATTTCAAGTGATTAGGGCCATTTATTTCCTTCTCTTTGATTCCCACCATACTCTAGCATTTAGGCGAAGCATGTATATCCCATATTTGATTTGCAGGTGATGGGACTTCAAACGCGTCAAAAGAGCTCTCAATCTGAGCAAACCAGTCTTTAACCTCATTTGGCTTACCGAAAGCTCCTTCAAAATAACGGTTGCTTTGATAAACTCAGGCACAAGCTCTGTATAGCCTAAGTGGTGGGGGTGGAGGTAACGGTGCATTTTGGGAGTGCATGCTCATATGTACAATGCTTCAGCTGATGCCTATTGTTGAGGCAGAGGTGGTGTCACACTCCAAAGAGTACCTAAATGTAACAGTCTGCCACACTCAAATAAAGCTTAAGCATGGCAATCTTAGTCTTCCCAAAGCTTCAATATTAAGTGTAAGACGTGCTCTCACAGTTTTAGAGGACCATACTTTGAAATATGAAGCTTAAGAAGATACAATAACAATTTAAGAAAAAGAAATCATAATATTCATTCATTCATAATAATTATCTTACAAGTCTTAGGGGCATTTCCCCGCCAAAATAACTATAATCTATTACAAGAAATTTTCTGTGAAATCAACATCTAGGCTAATGCTAAATTTCATCTAAAAATTTCTTAACCATAAAGGGGAGAAATATGTAAGCCCTAGAAAATTTCAATAAATAATTCCAAGATGAACTTCGAGAATAAACCCTAAAAATCACTCCAAATTAAAACCGAATTTCGACAAGTCCTAAACCATGAATGAATCCAAAAATTTCTTAATCATGAGAAAATGAAAATCCTCAAAAATAAAATAAGAACTCAGTGGTCTTCAAATTCAAAACCACTACGTACGAAAAATCCCATATTTAACTCCGACTTATAAAAACGGGTAATATAAAGCCCAAAAACAAATTATTAAAAAGTAAATAACGATTAACTTTCAAAAATGAAACCCAATTCAAAAATTCCGAAAACGTTAAAAGATATTAAATACTTACAAAAATAAAATTTAAAATAAACTCCTCAAATTAAATATGTTGTATGAACATAAATATAAGTTTCCAAATTGGCAAAGGTCTAAACCGGAAAATCACACGGAAACCCTAGTCGGGATACAATAGTGTAAGTCCGACAATCTAGTGCCCCTAACCCTGAGGCTGAGATGTAGTTTAAATATATAGGATAGCTCATAGTAATATGAGTTTGTTTAAAAATATCATATTAGTAAATTTTTGACCTATTTCGAACCCGTTCGGATACAGACTTCGAAAAGCGTGTCCTGGGGCTCGAGATATCAAAAATATACCAATAGTACCATCAGACTCGTAATTTCATAAGATTTCTAAATATATCAGTTATATAATTTTTCGAGTTATAAAAGTTACAGTTATTACCTTTTATCGTATTTCCATTATTACCAGTAATTGATTGGTCTTTTGCACTATTCATTTTTATTTCATTATAAAATTTTATTATTCTTATAAAGTCTTATATTTTTAGATAAATATTTTATATGTTATAGAAAATTTTGTTTTTCTAAAATTTAGTTCGTTTCGGGCCTTTACGGGATCAGATTCTGTTTAAGACCCGATACTAAAAAATAAAATAAATTAATTTAATATTTAAAAAATATTTTTATTTTCATAAAATAATTTTTTATAATTTTTCGGGTTATAAAAATATCATTTATAGCTCATATTCGCGTATTTTGATCATACCGGTAACATATTTGTTAAATTACTAAAATAATCCAAATAATTATTTAATTTTAATTATGAAAAATCTGCTACAATTATTTGGAATCCATGGCTGCCATTGTCCTTTATTTACTCATATTTTGACTAAATTAAATAAATCTACTCCTTCTTAAAGAAGCTACACATACACATTTATTACACAAATTAATTTTAAGTCAAAATTCAACAAAACCCTCTCTCTCTCCCCTAAGATTCACGTGCAGCACACAAAATTAGCTGCCTTTGTTTTATTTTTTTTCCCTTTCATTTAATACAATTCCATCTCCATTTAATGCCTCTTTATTATTTCCTTTCATTTCCTTTTTGAAACCCTCTCTTTTCCTCTCTTTTTCCTCTCTTTCTTTCTTCTTTCTCTTGTTCTTACAAAGAACCAAGCTGCCCCCACTTCATTGCTTCCACCTATTTCTTAAAGATTTCTAAGCAAATCTTCTTCCCAAAGCTCCATAGGTGATATAGGTAAAGTGTAATGAAGGTTTCATGCATCAAATGACCTTCCATAAGCTTAAAAGCTTAGGATGATGATGCCAAAAATGAAACACCCTTTTCTCTACTTTTATTATCTTGTATTTCAATTATTTTCTTGTTTAAAGTTGATATATTTTGTAGATCTAAATTTTTGTAGCTTTGATTTTTGTTTATGCCATAGATCTTGTTATTTAAGTTGTTATTTGTTATTTCTTATGATTTATGCATAGATCTATCATCCACTTGTATTCATGCATTGTAAAACTAGTTTAGAAAACTAGATCTAGAGTTTTGAGTTCATAGAATGCATTAGACTTTGTTTTATGTTCATGAACAACTTGTATAGCATGATGATGGTAGGAAAGTTGTAGGAAACTCAAGATCTATTTTATTTTCAACAAAAACAACTTTTGAAAATTCGGATGAAAATGGAACCATATTTAGAAAAGTGGTTTTTCAACTTTAAAATGTATATTTTTCATTTAAAATGAAGGGCTTAGGGTATAGATACCATAAATGAAAGATTTTGATAAGTGAAGTTTAGATCCATGATGTTTATAGCTTATTACCATGCATTTGTTTTATGTTTATGTTCATATTAAGTATAGATCTTAGTTATGAACTCAAACAAAATTGTGAAATTCGTATTTTGGCAAGACCCCTATTTAAAAACCACTTTCCAAGTGTCAAAATGTAAATTTTACTTAAGAAAATGAAGGCCTAATATATGTATGTCATCAAGACTTCTTTTTACAAGAATCAAAAGTGATTTTCAAAATAAAAATTCTATTTTCGGATTTTGGCCAAGGCCTATTTTAAAAACATGTTTACCAACTCAAAAATGAAGTTTTTATTTAAGAAATGAAAGGCTCTTAGGATAGGATATGTAAGGAATGGATTTTCATGAGCTTAGATAGATTTTATCAAAAGATATAACCAAAAATGAATTTTGTAAATTCGGATCCCAACCAAGACCAATTTTTAGAACCCATGTATCAACTCCAAAACTCATGTTTTATGTGAAAAATGAAGTATATAGGTAATAGATATCATTAAGCAATGATTTTTACAAGTTAAAATGAGTTTAGGCATGAGTAAGGTGTTAAACAAGTAATGGAATTAAAATGAAAAATTTTGAGTTAGTGATCAATTGTCAAATTCGTAATTTGAGATGATGCATAAGTAATCACTTAGTATTTGAGCTCAAATTGCAAGTTTTATGTGTTAAATGAAGTCCTTAGGTAATTGATATAGTAAAGCCTTAAATTTTAATGCTTTAAACAAGTTTTCCCCAAATGAATCATTCAAAAAGTGGATTTTCTAAAATTCGGATTTTTGAGTAAATCATATTGGAAAACATATTTACAAAGTGTAAAATGGAATTTTTATGTAGAAATGAAGGTCATAAGTAATATATATAATGAAGACTCAATTTTAACAAAAATAATTATATTTTCTTAAGTAATAAATCCAAAACAAATGGAAATGATCAAAGTTAGAAAACTAGATTTTTCAAAAAGTAGTTATAGTTGAAGTCTTGCAAAATAAAGAGTTCCAAAATTTTCTTTTACCAAAAATCATCAAGACCATGCATACATGAAACTCATTTCATGCCATTCATGTTAGGAAATCACTCATATTGCATGTATAGCAATTTATATAGTAGGAACATTACAAATCTTACAAAACTATTTTTCGGAAATTGAAATTGTTGCTGCTCTAATCTGATCCGACCTTTTCGAAGCTTCAATGTTTTCAAAACTAAATATAATATTAGAATAGATAGATCTTTCGAAGTAGATAGAAATCGATATATAATTTGCGAGATTCCGAGTTAAAATGACCAAGTTATGGCCGTTTTAAGTTGGAATTCCCGCTTAGGACGAGAATTACGAATTTGATAGTTCGTATAAGATCGTTTAGATTAGTTTGAGTTGAAATACTTATTAGAGTATTTCTTCCTTTTTAGGAGATCCCGAGATCGACGATTCCCTGCCACCGATTATTATTACTAGAAGACCGGTGATCCAATGGCCGAGTGAGTTTTCTCCTTGTTTTGTTACCTTGATTGTGATTGTAGTTAGTTGCATTAGAATTATAGGAACAAGATAAAAATCGATATGAATGGGGATGGGAGATATGATGAGACTGTGATGAATGTATGCCAAAGAATACTAAAGCATATCGAAACCACGATTTGATTGGATAACTGCACCGTTCATATTATTCTGTTATATGTGTGATATTGGTTGGTCACTCTAAAGAATGTATAAATATTTTTGACCTAAGCAAAAATTAAATTGGTCATGCATGGACATATTGCATTTGGTAGCATGCTACTCCTACGCAGGTCGATCGGTATGGTCCGTGGATGACTCGTTTGGATAACGAACCCGGTGCCAGAGCTCATTCAGGGGTACTAAGGCGCATGTGGATGCATTCTTGGATGAGCCTAGCCGAGTCGAGTGCTAAGAGCCGAGGGCTTGGGGACTAGATGCGGTCGTGTAGACTCAATACCATTCCTAACCCAAGATACGGAGGGCGTAAATCCGTTCTGTGTGTGGGTTCCGGATACCCATGCATAATT
Source organism: Combretum micranthum (assembly GCA_024138025.1). Classification (NCBI taxonomy): domain Eukaryota; kingdom Viridiplantae; phylum Streptophyta; class Magnoliopsida; order Myrtales; family Combretaceae; genus Combretum; species Combretum micranthum. Next base: position 84,807 of record JAMXBD010003086.1, on the reverse strand, counting down.
GCTTGCTCACGTGTTTGTTCATGCATAGCATATGATTGATTATAACTTGTTTGTTATGGTACGGAACTAAGGGAATTCTCACTAAGCTAGTGTAGCTTATACCCAATAGTTGTTTAAATGCAGGTTATTTCAAGAATGCAAAGTGGGGACCGAATTGGTTGGAGCCGGGAATGACTCCGGGATTTCGGCAAAGAACACGAATGTTTGAAGTTACCAGCTAGTTTTATTATTTGCTTTGTAATAGTTTTGCGTAGTAGAATCTTTTGATGAAGTGTAATTGAAGTTTAATGATTTGTATTATGAAGTATAGTGATTTGTATATGAAGTATAGTAAATTTGTATTTCCTTTACATTGTTACTCAAGCTATATCAACATAAAATGTATTACTCCGACGAGTCTCCTCCATGTGTTAGACGCCTTGTACATAGTATGGAAGCCTCCGCGTGACTGAGGTGGTCATTCTTGGGCTTTAATATTGAGTGCGGCGGACTGCCACGTTTAAGGTACCTTTCGGGGCGTGACAAAATACCTGGCTACAAGGTCCACGTGGCCTCAACCACAAATAGTTAAACTGCAAAAGATATCTATAGGAGTATAAGCTAATAGGCTTAGTGAGAATTATTTCCATAAGCATATTCTTACATAGTGATCATTCAAACAAGTTATTTAAGCATTCAAGTGAAATGCAACATACACGTGAGTAAGCAAGGCATATAGTTTCTGGGAACTATATGTTGAATGGATTTACGCCCTCCATTCGGGATTTAGTGATAAGTAATCTCAAATGAGTAGTTTTTGTTAAGTTATGCTTTTGATCATTATCGCCAAGCATATTAAGTCTACTCGGGTTGAGCCATGCTTTTGGTTTACCGCCAAGCATTGGTTTGATTCCATGTCGCCAAGCAATCGCTTTCGATCATAGCCGCCAAGTATTGCTTTCGACCGTGCTACTATGCTTTTCACCCAAGGATAATAACCTCATGCAATGTGACTCACTTCGTGGTATGCATGAATCAGTTTATTTAAGATATCATAACATCATTATTATCAACTTTAAGGTGATCATAGAATTTCATACATATCAAGTTCTATATTAAAACAAACAATTTCTTACAATCGATTCCTACCTCGATATTCTTAGAATTCTTTCAACAACTTTTACATACATATCAATTTGTCTTTCCTTAATTCTAGTGCGACTAAAATACAAGCACAATTAAGTAACATATTAAGGAAATAAACTCACTTGCCATGGCGATAATTCTTCCAAATGGATGAGTCGAACAAACAATCCACTTAGTCGAAATAATCCTTGGGATACGAGTATTCCTCCTCAGGATCTCCTAGTCAATAAAAATACCCAAAATGAGTATTTTTTTATAACTTTCTTGAAATTTGACAAAACTATGTCATAAGAATGTTAAAGTTCGAATAGGAGATAATTTCAATTTTAAATGGTCATAACTTGGTCATTTTAACTCGGAATTGCGCATATAATATATCGATTTCTATCTATTCGAAAAGATCTATCTATTTCTAGAACTATTTTTATCAAATTAGGTCGTTTAGGCTCCAAAACAGTCGCAATCAGATTCATCACGAATTTTCCCATCCTAAAAGCATTTGTTTCAAACATCAAATCATCCAAAAATTGCTTTGATAAATACTTGGTTATCTATATAGTTAAGAAATTCCTTTTTATAGATATATAGCTTATATTTCATCCATGCTCAAGTGTTTTTTGTCCAACCCAAAAATTCTTTAGTAAAACAATTTTTGTTAGAAGTTTAGAAAAACCATTATTTACAAGAAATCCATTTTGTAAATTCTTTATAATGAATATTTTGATTCTTTTGTTTTCAAAGGATTATTTTATGTTTATCTTGCTATTTTCCTTAATGACTTTTTAATGACAGATATAAATTTCTCTATTTTCTTTCTACAAATTTTCAATATTAGTGTCACTTGTCCTGTTAGGTTCCTATACAATTTATCAACGACCATTACTCAACAAATCTTGGTTTGAAAACTCTCATTCCCTTTTTATGGGGTTTCCTTTATATTATGTTTTTATAGAAAAACATTTTAGTGTCGAAAGTCATCTTCTCTTGGAAAACAATTTAATATAGAAATGATTTAAGAAAAAGTTTTCAAAACAAAGGTAGCTTTAAAAATATAGTGAGTTCTTCTTAAAGTTTTGAAAAGAATTGATTTACTTTTATTAAATCATAGATTCTAAATTTCACATAAAACCATTCTTAGGTGATAAAATCTTCATTTTACAAAAAGTATAATTGAAGCTTTAAGGTTTAGACAACAATCTTTATGTGCATGATTATGAGAATAATAACAAGCAAAAAATAACATAATGTATAATAAAGTCAAGTATTGGGAATCCTAGTTTTCTCAAGGCTCCCGGGACTAAGAAACAGATTAGTCCCTAATAAAAAAGAAAATAAAAGAAAGAAAAATTGTTTTGACTTGATGAGGACAAGTCTAAGACTAGAGACTAATCTTAAAATAACATGAAATAAATAAATTGCAAGAAAGAAAATAAATAAATTGCTTTGCATGAAAATAAACAAATTGCAAGTGAGCTTATATGCTCTAAAGAATATATATATATATAATTATATTTAGTTAGATATAATAACAACAATAACATTAGTAAAGTAAAATAACAATATAAATATATAAATAGATATTCATGAACAAGAACAATACATGAACATAATATAGCTTCCATAACATTAAGTTTAGGAAACTCACACCATGGTCATGTAAAGTTACATGACATGGTAGAAAGAAATATGGAAGAAGATTTTTACCTAAAGAGGATTTTGGAGTAATAGGTGTGTATGTGTTTTGTGTATGTAGAAGGGGATTTAAGAGTATTTTGAGTGAGTATTTGGAGAGAGTTTTGAGAGTAGAATTTTGGAGAGTTTTGGTAGTGAATTTGTGGGTAATAAATGTGTGAATGAAGTGAAAGAGGAGTGGGGTATTTATAGGAAAATGAGGAGTGAATTTTGTGTGATTTAAATAAAGAAAAATTAAAAAAATTTGAGATAGAGACGGGGGGGCACCGGCCATCATGCAAAGAGGGGGAGAGAGATAATATTTTTTGTATTTTTGTTAATTAAATGTAATAATAAGTAAAGTAGATGTGATATAAAGTTATGGGAAAGGTAAAAAATAAAGATAATAAGTATATAGAGTGTAAAAGTATGTGTTAGAAAAATTAGAGATAAATAAATAGTGTAGAATAGTAATGAATAGTATAATGTAAAATAAATATGACTAATAAAGTACCAGGAGTAAGAAAATCCGCATATAATTGCAATATCTGCTATTTTTTCTTACCAAAAAATTATAAAATTGATATTTTTGAAAACCTTATATTTTTATGATTCTAATGGTATCTCTAGAATATTTTTACTATTTCGATCCCCGAGACACGTTTTTTAAGAACTATATCTGTTCGGGTACAAAACGGATTGCGATTTTTGTAATCTAATATTTTTAAGCTTTCTTATGTTATTACGAACTATTTTACATACTAATCTCTTACTTACTCACTTAGGGTTGCGAACACAGGATTGTCGGACTTAAACTGTTACATTTAACTAGGGTTTTGTTGACTTTAGGGTTTCTAGTTGACCTTACGATTAGGGTTTAAGCTTAACCGATCGCAAAACTTTGGGGGTTTACAGTTGTTACTGCCGCCGGTGCTAGTACGGGTTCAGGTGCAGGTGTAGGTGTAGATATGTTCTGCTTAATTACTTCCAGCACTTCGGTTAGATGTCCTAATGTAGTGTGCAAGTCTACTTGAGGTGCAGTAGCTGCTTGTGCAGTAGGCCGCTCCGCTTCTACTTCTGGTTGATTGGAAGCACTTTGTTCCCTCATGCATCGTCTTCTACCTTAGCTGTTTTAAATTTTACTAAGTTAGGTTGATTATTCTTTCTGATATCTTAGTTAAATCTTTGATGGAAATTTTGCAGAAATTATGAAAACTTACTTGCAGAAATAGCTATTGAAATAAGGAATAAAATTTAAATCAAGGTAAATTTTGAGATCATAAGTCATAAATAATGCATAACTTCATTAGAAGATTAAAACAGTGGGTACAAGACCCTTACATTGAAATTGAAATATCAATAAAGTCAATAACAACAATCACACAAAAAAACAATAAGAACACCTTTCCGAAAGCACATAGCACATAGCACACTTCTTTAACTTTCTTGAGTTCTTCAGGACAACAATTACAAATCTAAACACTTGAATACACATAGCACCACTATGAACACACCCTTTCTCTCTTTATAAAAGGGAGAGGTTCTACAAAAATGTCAAGATCCTCAAAATTAATACAATCGAATGATGATTATGTCTATCCATTCCTCTTTATCCTAAGGGGTGCAAGGTATTTATACCCCGATAAGATGCCCATTCAGAAATAATCCTCTCAGGAAACGTTTCACATCAGGTCCCTTAAAGATATTGGTTCGATCTTTGAAATTCACTAATTAGGGTCGATCACTCCCTTTATCACCGATCATAACCTTCATCATGGGGGTGATTGAGGGAGTGATCATTGTTGCTTGATATATTTCTCCCATAAAGCTCGTTGTTGACAGGAAAGAGCCTATTTACTCCATCAGAAGTCATCAAGCCCGTTATTGAACCCATGATGGTCGCTGATCATTCTCTTTTCTTTTATAATGGGCATGATTGAACCATTTATGGCCAATGATCTCCCATTTATGCTTCATAACGTCCATGCTCATGCATGATCGACTTATTCCAAAATTACCTAAAATGGATAGGTATAGTAATTATGTACCAATTCTTAAATTATTTCTCTAAATAAGTACTAAATTTTACTTAATATCCTAAGGAAATCATGAATAATTTATGCCTATCAAATATATATGTATATGTTGTGTGTTTTTTGTGGAGATTATGTATGTTTTATCAAGAACAAATAAGTGATGAATAGTCTTGGTCAAGGGTCAAGTCGAGAGCTAGACTGCTTCATTCATTAGGGTGTAACAAACTTAAGACCAAAGCTTGACATGCCCAAAAATGTAGAGTCATTAGTTGAAGGTCACTTTGAGGGCTCGTCAAGTCCACTCCTGAAGATGTTACAAGCTCAAAGGCTAAAGCTCGATAAATTAAAAAATGTATAGTCTTAGTCGAGAGTTATGTCAAGGGCTTGCCACGTTAATTAGCCAAGGCACAATTCTATACCTTGAGAAATTTTTACACTAGTACACAACATTAGAATAGAAAATGTGAACTAACTAGTAAACGTAGAACTCAATAAAAACCCAAGAATAGATCTATGAGTTGAATTTAGCTTGTTTATGATTTAAAAGCCTAAATAAAAACTTCTTTGACCTTAATTGATACCAAAAACGAGATTTCTTATCTTGAGTTGATAACTCAAGATATAATTAAAGGTAACCCAATTGTTTTTAAAAACCTCGGAACTTATCATTCAAATAAAAATAGATAGAAATATATAAATATAGAAAATGAATGGTTACCATTGAACTCAACAAAGACTTGAGACTAGAAATATGAGTAGTAATGAGCCTATATGTAGTTTTAAACCCTAAAACAAAGATTACTAGATAATATTAAAGACAACTAATAAGATTTTATAGTAGGTATCGAAAACCCAAGATATAAAGATAACTTAGCTAAGATATTAAGTGAGATAATGAGTAAATAACTAATTACGTTTATAGTTAGGAAATGATAATTTAAAGATAAACTGTTCGGGTTATAAATACATAATAAAAACATAAACAGATGTATAACTAATAATCTAGATTCTAAATAAATATTTGGATCACGTCATTGTTCTAGTTAGAGTATTCTTAAGCTATTTGAGCCTGAAACAAAAATTGGCCTATTAAAACCCTAATCGCGGGAATCAAAACTCTAAAAATAAATGATCCCATAAACTTAAAACTCAAAGTTGTATGTTTTGACAATCTAAAAATTTTATAGAACTCTATAAAAATACTTTTAGCCTAAAACTCTCAAATAATTGACAAATTTATACCCGATTAGCTTAATAAACTACCCAAAAATCTAGATAATTATCAACTAATTATTATTATAATATTTTTCTCCTTTTTTTATGATATATATACGGTAGCAAATCTACAATATACAGCTATGAATTTCTCGGTTTGTGCAAGTTGAATTACACCTCCAATTTGATCAAATAATTGACTCATATAGTCAATAATTTACACACAATGACCAATGAGAAATAGCTAGCACACACACACACAATTAATATATCAAAACAGTACATAACACACACACACACGAAGATGAAATTTCGAGAAGGATTCATGCACAAAACCACCGCCATTATCATCCCTATTTTCTTCTATATATACAACATAATGAACAAACAAACAAACAAAAGAAGTTATTACACAGCCAAACCCACTCCTAACAAACCCAAAAACACCCTCCAAACACAACAAACACAAACCTAAACTCTGCCTCCATTAAAGTATAACTCAAGTTCGTACTTAAGCAAACCAAGGTAAGTTTGATCCTTTTTTGAGTTAGTTTTGCTAAAACAATGATCTGAAACATGTCTTGATGATCATAGGATCATAACCCAACTAAAAACAAGCTTCGAATTACACCGAACAAGTCCAACAAGGTAAATTTCGCAAACCCTAAGCTACACTTGTTGATTTCAAAAATCATGGATTATGGATGGGTTTTGGTGATTTGAATTGATATATGTGTGAAACAATCATGTATAAGCATATAGGAGTGATTTGGGGGCTTCATGCAGTGAAAAATGAAAGAAAATGGATGGATCTCATCGAGGAAGATGATGAACAGTGTCTTCCCCATATAAGCATGGGAGGAACACAGGGTGTTCTACCCCTTGTGTACCTCTCGGCAACCTTTTATAAAATAAAAAATTTTAAAACTGATTTATTTAGACACAATAATATAACAATTATTATTATAATTAATATTATTAATTTTTATTATTATTTATTTATTTATTTATTATTAGTAATGTTGTTATTATTAGTATTATAGTAATTGTAATTGTTGAATATTGAGTTTAAAACTAAAATTTTCAATATTATTAAATATGTGATATTTAAGTAATATTAATATTATGATATTATTTGTGAATATTGATATAGTTATTATGTATTATTGATATTATTAATATCATGAAAATTTGCTACTAATATACAACTATTATCACTAATTTAATTAAAGTTCATGATATTTTACAATTATAGTTAATAATAATAATAATAATAATAATTATATATTATATTATTATTATTATTATTATTATTATTATTATTATTATTGCCATTACCATTAATATTAAAAGTATTTAGATTAATAATATTATTGGAAATATTGTTTAAGATATTACTATACTTAATATTAATATTAAAGCCAAAAGTTAAGCTTAAGATTATTTGAATATCATTAAAAGTATTAATATTACTACTAGTTTTAACTTTAATATGTATGATTTTTTGAATTACCATTAATTTTTATATGATGAGTATTACCAATATTATAATTATTATTGTTATTAAACTATTTGTTACTATTATTAATAATGCCGTAATTATTATTATTATTATTATTATTAGTAGTAGTAGTATAAAGACACAAAGATAATATTATTAATATTTCTGAAAATTAATTTTAATTTTTTCAAATCTTAATATTACTAATTTTATTATCATTATAGATGAACATAGTATACTTTACATGTAAAAATAGAATTGTGGTAATTATTAAATATTTATTGATTTATATATGTATAGACATACATATAACAATGGAAATTTAAATAGGCTAAATTTTTTAATAAAGTGACATCTTTACATAACAAGAAAATTACATCAAGTAAATCAAGAGAAAACTGATAACTCTAAACAATAATGAATAAATACAAGTTACTATAATTTGTCAGCTAAGGAACAATATAAAAATAGCAATAATAATAGCTATAAAAATATAAGCTGGCTAAATATCAATTTTTCGTATACCCAATAAAAGTATATAAGTATCTAACAAGATTAAGACAAGTAAAATGAAAAAATATATTAAATAATACTTGACCATCATAGAACCATTAAAAGACCAATATAATAATAAAACAAAAACCCAACATCGATATAGGACACTTAGACACTTATAGCAGTCTAATCATATAGTTTATGTGATATTGATGAATATATTAATCATCTCAATGGGTGACCTTAGTACTTGTGAGGATTTTCTTGATGATTATTACGACTAGCCAACATGAGCAAATGAGTAACTCAGTCTTATTACATTGTATGTGCTTGTAGTTTAGCAAACCCTTAATAAAGGATAATAACCTGAAAGTGTTGTATGGATTTATGGAAATTGTTTGCTGTGGAAAATTGATTGCCAAGCCACTCTAATGATAATAATAAATTTTGTATGATTATATTGCTTGTATGACATGTTGATTATCTGATTAATGATTGATCGCCTTAAATCTGATTAATAACTATCGGGTCTATATATAAAATGGACATGCATTGCACGATTTGCATAAATTGTATAACATAAAGGCATGGCAGCCTACTCGTTTTAGTATGTCAGATGTCTGATAACACTTGATATGTCTAGGCCAGAGGCTATTAGTCATATGAAGGTTACCTTTGTTATGTCGGTACCATAGGAACTAAATGGTAAATGAAGGACGCCGCTAATGGTATTGCTTGAAATGACTAACACTTTGTGGGAGGAATCTGAGATAGTAAACATGAAGTGAACAGTAAAGATATAGTAAATTAAAAAGGGAAAACTAAAGTAAGTATTGCAGTTTCTTCTATTTACTTAGTATCCTTGAGGTAGGTGGGCCATAGATTGTGATCCTTCAACCTCGACGAGAGGGCTTAAATCTTCATCCTACTTTAGATTCTGAGTTATCCAGGCTTGTATTTATACATATGCTTGATTGATGCATTTCATATGATTGTTAGTAAACTTGTCTGATATGTAGTAAGTTCTGGTTATTCACTGAGCCCATGGTTTAGCTCACACTCCAGCAGTCCTTTCAGGTTTACACTACAACCTTGGCTCATTATGAAATAGCCATGAATTCCTTAAATTACATATTAATGTGTTATTGAAATAATATATGTGTGTGTGTGTGTGTGTGTGTGTGTGTGTGTGTGTGTGTGTGCTTAGTTAATATAATTAGTGAATGTGTTATTTTATATGTGTATAGTATTATGAAATTAATATTATTGTTTGATAGGTATAAATGTGTGTATAGTGTAATGAATATGTGTGTCTTTTTCAAATTAATATGCATGTGTTATGTTTAGAATTTAATCAAATTACTTTTGAATAGCTTAGGATTTGTGACAGATTTTTTCAAATTTTAAGCCCACTTTTTAAGCCTAAATACAACTCAATTACATTTGAAATTGGCCCAAATTAATCCTAGGACAAATATACCCCTAATGGCCAATTTTGGATGACAAATGATTTTAATTGGACAAGTTAAGCCCTCCTTTTTGGCAGCCCCATTTTCCATTCGTATTTTCATTTCTTTTCTTTCTTTCTTTCTTTCTTCCTTTCTCATCCCAAAATCTTAAACCCTAAGCCAAGATTTATTACAAGCTTTAGGATTTGAATATCATTCCAAGCCAAGATTTAGTCATGTGAGTTTAATGCAAACTTTATCTTTTATTTTATGTTCTATATTGTGTTGTTTGTAAATGTTAGAATAGAAATGATTTTGGATGTGATAATTGTGGGATTGATTTGGTGCATTGATGATAGTTTGAATGAGATTATGTGGCTAATGGAGTGGTAGTTTATATCTTATATGAGTGTTGATGTGTGGGGATGAGTATTTTGGAAGATTGAAGGTTGAGTATTTGAGTTGTGAATTGGAAGTGTGATTAGTGTTTTGATGATTAGAAGTAGAATTCATGTTGTTAGGATAGTATTTGGATCATATAACAAGCTTTGGAAAGTTTAGATTTAGTTTTGGGAATTTTTGAAAAATGAACAAAGTTGTAATAAAACAAGGGAAATCAAAAACATTTTCGTATAGGTTAAAATTTGAACGTACGTCGACATCTGGAGCTTCTACGTCGCCGGCTTATAGGCGGTGTTGGAAGCCAATAGAATCAAATTTCTTAAGGCCGATCGAACGCCGCCGGCTTTCATTGGAAAAGTCAGCCGGCATTCATTTTTTCACATTGTACACCGGCTGCTGGGATTCCAAAGCCGCTGGCGTAGAGTGAGAAGCTGCCAGCGTACATGGATAAGCTGCCGGTTTGTACCTCTCTGTAAACTTTTGGAAATTTGAATTTTTGATTTTACACCGGCTCAAAGCCGCCGGCGTAGAATCAAGGCAGCCGGCGTACCGTTGAACGCTGCCAGCGTTGGCAGTGTTGATTTTCAAAGTATTGAACACTGGTTCAAAGCCGCCGGCTTTGAGTGTCGGCGTATCCCTGCGCTTTTGAATTTAAAAAAAAAAAACTTTCTTTAAAATTTTCCGAAGTTTGATATATGATCAATTAAGTATTTGTTAAGCGATCTAGGATATAATAGGATGTTTAAATGCTTTATTATGACTTTGTATTAATTATTTGGATTTCTTTGATTTATTATATTTTCAACTAGTTAATTAGTGCTTAAGCTAAGTGTGAAATTCAATATTGATTTAAACATTGATAGATCATCGCCCAGTCAACCCTGTTAATTCCCGAGCTATATCAGGTACGCAGTAACTTGCTTATCTCTTTGCTAGGATAGGCATCAAAATCAAACTACTTTAAAATAAGAAAATCCTATAGATATATGAGTGTTGATTGTCGTTGTTTGCCGTTGAATCTGATTCGAAGAGCGGCACCCTGCTCAGATTGGGGGCAGGGTACTTTCTCGTTAATGGATAGAATTGTTTAGGAGATATGAGTATCCGAGTTGCTCAAATCAACCCCCTGAGCGTCGTGATACGTTACTCAGGATCCTCTAGTATTACGGGCTACGCCGAAAGGTGGGGCTGCCTAGTTTGTATGAACAGTAGGGACCACTCAGGGAAGCGGGCGTAATACTAGATCCTTGTTGTCCGGAGTTTGAATACTCCCGTGTTGTTTTACTTACTAAAGACTTAATAATAAACAAGTGATTGTTGCATAATGCATTTAGCTTAAGAATGTGTGATCCACTTCGCATTTTGTATTCATTACTTGTGTACTGGGCCTTTGGCTCATATTTTATTTATTTCAGGTAATGACTCCGATGAGTTCTATACGAGTATGGGGTACGAAACCGACTTTGAAGATTTTCTTGATGGATTGGAGGATTAGAGATTACCATGGACTCAATGGAACCCTATGAATGTAATAGATTAGATGAGATTCCTTTTGATTGATAATGTAATTAATGTGTTAATTTAGGATTGTGTTTTGAGGATTTTGGTTAAGGCTTGTAAGAAGCCTTTGGATGTAATATGTATATATATATATATGTATATATATGTACTTAGCCATTTAGAAGTTAAGTTGTACTTCCTTTGTAAGATATGTTGGTAGTGTAGTAGTATAGTCTTGTTTAAGGTTAGAAAAAAAAAATCTATGTCTCTTATTGTATTATCTTTATGGAATTAGATAAACAATTACTCAAGCAATTCCTTCAGGCAACCTTACATATAATCTTACGGGTTATATGTGGTTGGGGAATCGTTATCTCCTATTTCAAATATAGGGGTGATAGCGGGTCCTTACACATTACTTCCAGGAGCTTGGTCCCGATAAGAATTTAGAAGCTGGAAGCTTAAGGAGTAGTTTGGGTTAAGATTTATATTTCTATTTCTAGTTACAAGTATTTAGCATTAGAAACTTTAGTTATATATTGGAGATTTTTCTAGAAAAGTTATGGTCTGTAATATTATTATTATGACATCCTCAACTTTGGATGACAGTTATTTACTGATTTATGTCTTATATATATTTGCCATTCTTATCAATGCAACTAAAAGATCCTATTTATTGAAAATGTATCATTCTTAGAAGGTAAACTAGTAATAGTATTCAAGTGTATCTTGTTTATTACTACTATGGTACTCTCGGAGCGTGACAACAATAAGCTCAAAACCAATACTCTACAAGCTCAAACATACACAACTCTGGTCGATTGTAAATACCAAGAGTCGAAGAATGTAGGCATGACAAGTTAAGGCGCGACAAGTTTGAATTCAGGACTCAATGGAGTCTACGTAAGCAAAGACTTGATCGAGAGCTAAAATGAGAGCGTGACACTTTGTGGTGTAACAAGATTTAGAATGCGGTGGTTTAAAAGCATGAGCCAATGTGGCAAAAAGAGCCATTAAAGGGCATTTAATGCTTAGAGACTTAAAGGCGTTAACTCTAATAGACGTTTTAATTTTTGAAGGCCATAAATACTCTGTCCTTGGGAGATTTATTTTAGATAAAAAGTGCGAAAGTGAAAAAGTTCTTATATTTGCAAATGAAAAAATCTTTAATTTTATTGTTCTCCTGTTCATTAACTTCTAAATATCTAGAAAGAGTAAGACAAATATTTTAGAGCTCTATTCTTGTAATCTGCTATCTATTAGTGAGTGTCTAAAGAGAGAAAGAAAATATTTTATTTCCTAAGTATTGTAAAAGTGGTGTATTACTCATCTTGAGTGTATTTATTTGGTGATTAATAAAGTAGTGGTGAAGTCCTCGATTGGAGGTATTGGTAGATCGTATAGAGTAGGAAGTGAGCTAAAATCCATGTTAAATTCTGGAATAAAATTTTCTATCCCTATCTCTTTTATATCTCATATTGTAATCTATTGTTGTATATTTGCTTCTATTAAAGTTAATTTTGATTTGCTACGTTAAAATCAATTATTTGAAATTTTTAGGGCAAATACTCAATTCATTCCCCTCTTGAGTGTTTTATAGTGCATGTTCTCATTTTTACCTACCTTGCTTCAATAAATTAAAGAAGAACAAAAGCAAGACTCGAGATTTCAAGAGATCATTTAAGGTCTTCTCAAGGTAAATACAAATAATTCCAAATAGATAAAGAAGGAACTCTTAGAATAGGAAACATACTATATGTGCTTAATGATGCAAAATTGAGAAAAGAATTAATGCATGAGGCACGTTACTCAGTTTTTACTATTCACCCAGGTGAAACCAAAACTTATCAAGAACTCAAAAGTGTTTATTAGTAGAATGGCATGAAAAGAGATATAGCAAATTATGTTGCCCAATGTGAAGTTTTTCAGAGAGAAAAGCTGAATATCAAAGACCATAAGAGTTATTACAACCATTACCATTCTAGAACGGAATTGGGATCAAATTTCTGTGAAATTTGTAAGTTCTTTACCAAGAACCAATGTTAAATATGATGTAGTATGGGTAATTGTTGATCGACTTACTAAGATAGCTCACTTTTTGCCCATCAATATGACTTATCCCTTGGAAAAGTTGGCATGAATATACATCAAGGAAGTAGAAAGATTACATGGCGCACCAATATGAATTGTATTGGATCAAGGCCCAAGGTTTATCTATAGATTTTGGGTTAGTTTACAAAAATCCATGGGAACTCAATTACAGTTTAATACTACATATCGTCCTCAAGCAAATGGAAACAAAAAGAATAATATAGACTTTAGAAGATATGTTGTGAGCATGCATTTTGGAATTCAAAGGAGGTTGGGATCAACATTTACAGTTGGTAGAATTTACCTAAAATAATAGTTAACATTATTCAAGTATTGAAATGCCACCATATGAAGCACTGCATGGGTGCAAGTGTAGGTCACCATTATTTTGGAATAATTTAGAAAGAATAGCCATTAAACTTGAGTTATTACAAGAGATAGTTAATAAAGTGACAATAATTAATCAAAAAATGAAAGAAGCTCAAGATCGATAGAAAAATTGGGTCGATATGAAAATAAGAGAACTTGAATTTAATGTGGGAGACCATATGTATCTTAAGGTGAGCTCAATTAAAAGTTTGTATCGAGGATGATTGCAAGGGAAATTAAGTCCAAGATATATCGAACCCTGTGAAATATTGGATAGAGTTGGAGACTTAACATATTGAATGGAATTACCTCCAAATCTTACTGGTATACATAATGTATTTCATGTGTTGGTCTTACGAAAATACGTAGATAACCTGATAAAATCATTAAGTTGGAACCTATCTGCTTAAGGAGAACTTGACATAGGAAAAGCACCTAGTTTAAATTCTAGATTCAAAGGTGCAAACTCTTTAAAAGAAGGAAATTAAATATGTCAAAATTTTATGAGACTCATGAACCAAAAAAGTTACATGGGAATTGAAAGACGAAGTTAGAAGGAACTACCTGTTTGATAAACCAAGTACGCTTCAAGCTTAGAGGGCAAAGCTTATTTTAAGGGGGTGGGGGGAGGATGCAATCCTTGAGAATTTTCCTATCTTAACTTGAGGTTACAACATAGTAGCTATCTAATCCTCACTAGTTTCTTATATCATACAAAGTATATAGGAGTTTGCTTACTCAATAATTATAGTAAATAATTCCTTAGGTGGCAAAAGATACTAAAGATAAAATTATATGACAAGGGTTAAAATCTTGTTAAATATAGTTATATAGCCTTGGCTTTCAAGTATAGATTGAATCCCTAAATTTTTTAAGGTATATTGGTCAACAAATGACAGCTTAAAGATAAATCGCTTGGGTTGGAATATACCCGATATGACCTGATAAATAGCTTAAGTTGTAAATATAAGGCTTAAATCGAAATTTTAATATTGGAAATATGAAAATGGGAATACTCTAAACTTTTACAGCATCAAATCTTAATTTTACCAGTAGGGCCCTAAACCCTAATCGAATAGGTAAAAACCCCTTATATTGCTTAATTGCGTGGATATCTAATATTAGATATTGGTTTAAAATTATCTTTTAGGAGATTTGAGACCTAAAATCATTAAAAATATTTTCTTGAATTAATAAATAATTTGTTTTTATATTAATCAACATCTATCTAACATCATAAAATTATTTGTCATCTATATATTATAATTACCTATTCTAATTTCTATGCATGAGATTTTCTAAAATTTCTAAAACTTCAACCACATGTACGTGGTGGAAAACAGTGGGCAAGTGACAATCGTAAATTTCAAGAATTCTCTCATTTAATGCTTGATAATGACACATTTTGACTAAATACAAACACACATATACACATAAGAAGCAGTACTGCCACTTCCTATCCTGTACAAGGAAAATTCGTCACAAAAATTACAATTTGCATTTAACATTAAATAAAAAAATCTAAATTAATCATTACAATCTTTCTATACAAGAAACTTAAAAGGAAGCCATGAAATTTCCACTTTCATGACTAGATATTTCAGCTATCATCTTCTTCCTTGAAGCAACATCAGCCAACAACAACTTCACAAACACTTCTTTTCACCTACATTTAAATTATTGGAAAAACAGCACTACCTTCCACTTATAAAGCCCATAAAGAAGAAGAGGAAGCTATCTCTAAACTTCATTCAAAGACAAGGTAATGTTCTTTGTCCCTAAACTATCTTTATAGAATGCATTAAAATGCATGGCGAACTTAGATCATGGTAGAATAAGAGTGAAATACTCTATTGTCCTACATATGCATTTCATGTTGTAATCATAAGATTAGAAAGAAAGAAGACTAGAGAAACCAACAAATCTAAAAAGAGTAACAAGGATGTCTATACTTTTAAACTTTTGTAACTCTAAACAAACCTAGTCTAAGTACACACGTTAGAAGCTTATAAATTAGCATGACCCTGTAAATGTGATGTTTATAGGGTTAATGATTAAAATAGTATATGAACTTTTCAAAAATTAGGTACTTGAAATTTGTTTTTGAATAATTTGGTACCTAAACAAAATTATCATTGACTTTTTTCAAACCTAAAGTTTGGTTTTGACAATTTTGATATATAAATAAAGTTTTCATAGGCTTTTTTCATACCTGAAGCAAGTGAAATAAGGTATGAAAACAGTTCATGAAAAGTTTGTTTATGTACCAAAGTTGTCATAATCAAAATTTAGGTATGGAAAAAGTCAATGAAAATTTGTTTAAGTACTAAATTGTTCAAAACCAAACTTTAGATACTTATTTATTTATTTTTTGAAAATTCAGGTATTATTTTTGTCATTATCCCTGATTTATAGGATAACATGAAGATAAAACTAAAATAGATACATATACATAGTTATTTTAGTCAAATAGAAGTAAAATGGACTTATAATCCTAAGTTAAAAACGGCCGTGACATGCCTTTGATCTCCTTGAAAGATAAAATTTACAACTACACGGTCGTAATAGCTCCATTGATCCCTTTAGAAATTTAAAATAATATCAATCATGGCCGTGATCTCAACCGTAATCCTCACTACACTAAGACTAAGACCAATCATGGTCATAATATGGAGAGTGATCTCCTTGAAAAATGAAACTCGTACACATCATGACCATGATACACCCCATGGACCTCTTGATTATTATTTTCAACACCTATCACGGTCGTGATGTACCCTATGATCTTCTCGAATCTCATTTTCAATACTTATTTGCTGTTGTGACAAGGATTGTTCTCTCTAGTGAGTAAAAATTCATACATATCACGCTTATGATATGAATCACCACCTAGATCATCCCAATGATATGGTGCCTTATTTCGTCAACACCTAGATCATGTTTGTGATCATTACTGTATGATAAAAATCCTTAGGTTTTCAATAAAAATTTAGGACACATGAACACCCTTAGCGACTTCATATTTGGTCATATCTTTAGTAATATGTAATTGTTTTGTTTTAATAGGAACTGTAAGCCAACTAACAGATTTTTCAATCGATTATTATGATGAATAGAAAAAATGCATAGGTGAGTAACTTTGATTTTCTCATATTGATTGTGCCTATAACATAGTTGCAACTATTCTAATATACATATAATTGACAACATGTATGGGGTTAGGTATGATGAGGGTTGTATGATGCTTGAGTGATTGACTACCCTCGATAATGAAAGTGATAACAACTTGTGCAGCAATGATTATGTAATGCATGTCGAGGAATGTCTAAGAATTGTATGATCACCAATTAAATGGACCTAATCTATTTAACCACTAAACAAAAAGGGACATGCATCACATAAATGCATAAATTGCATACAAATGGAAACCCCATTACGTATTAGTATTTTGGTTTTGTGATTATACTTAGTGTTTCTAGTAAATAGAAAAGGATTCTTATTCAATGTAAGATTGCCATTGTTCCATTCAATTCCACAAGAACTAAGTAGGCACCTAAAGGAATGTTGCTTGTGGTGTCGACATGAAATAGCTAATACGTAGTGGAGTTTCTAAGTGCTAAGATTAAGTTGAGTTATAAGATAATTATAATATAAAATGATAAGAAAGGATGAATGATATTTCTCCTTCCTTAGTTATCAGTCTCTCTTGGATGTGGATTATTGATTGATTAGTTCCTAAAGCATCAGTGAGAGGGTGTAAATCTATACTCTATTTGGATTTTGATTGTCCAAACTTGTGTTTGTTATATATGTTTGAATGTTGCATTGCATATGCCTATTAAATTAAATTGCTTGACCATTGCTTGGTATATGTTAAGATCTAGTTATCTCATTGAGTTATGGCTTGCTTACCTAACCTATAGATTTGCTTGGTTATAAGCCTCACAATGGCTGATCTCCCCACGGGAGTTGAGGCTGGTATGAGTTAGTAGTAAAGTCAAGACATGAGTCGGTAGCATTTTGGCTTGTAATAGAGTTGTAAGACTAGCTACTTTACAATTATGATGTATTAAATAAGTACCTTAAGAATGTTATGTATTTTTTATATTTAAGAGATCTATATGTATGGAGTATTTCTTTTTGAACAACCTTTCGATTGTGTTAAATATGCCCATGCCACGGATTGTTCTAGCTGTATAATGCATATATTTGTCATTCTAGATGTCTCAAACCTATCAATATGAATGTTTGGGACTTTATTTTGACATGTAGTGTATGAATACTACTAGGGTACCCGTGGAGGTGTGACACTTAGAATTTCTAATTGAAAGGTTTTAATTTTCGATTTTATTATATGATATGATTTATTATAATTTTTAGGATTTAAGGGTTAAATAATTAGTGTTTATAATTTTTTAAGGCTTGATTTCATACTAAGCTTCCTTTTAATTATCTAACCTTATATTCTGATTGTTGAAAAAATTGTGGGGTTCCACATTGACAAAAGGATTTCAAAAACTACACTACATAGAATCGAGTCCTGTATGTTTTGTAAGGATACGCAACTCATTGAAACACCCCTCAGATTTAGAAAGTGACAAAAAAATATATAAATGAGACATGAGAGGCAAAAGAAATCAAGAAGGAAATAGTCTAAGATTTCTTATGGATAATGGGTTTGATTTATAACCTATATGTTTATTTCCTTCTCCCCTACACCCCCACCAACACCTCCCACCCCCTCCTCCCTTTTTTTTTTTTTCTGTAGAACTTAGAGGATAATTGTTATTTTAATTTATTACTGGGAGGTAAGTGGGTAATCATGTTACATTTATACTTATATAGAACTTCATTTGATCAAATAAGTTCTCAGTGGTAAGGTGTCACCCTGGTCATGACAACTCACCATGAATACTCATCGGCATGAAGAATTACCAATTGACACATTCTAAATCTCATCAACTATTCATGAAGCGTCTAAAATAGTATTTATCCATAATTGATTTTACTCAAAAGAATACCTTAATAACTTCAATGGGTTGTGTCTCAAAAATAAAACATTTAAGTCATGATTGATTTCAGTCATCCTAGAATACTAGAATACATAATATACTAAAGATAATATAACTTAACAAAAGAGACTTTCTCAATTTCTTCCTTACTCCTTGTCTTATACCCAAGCTCAAAGAGGTTTTATCAAAAACTTACAAGTGGCATTCTCCTCGTAGTACTATGCTAAAGCAAACCTGAAATATGAATAAGTATATAGGAGTGTGAGCAAAAACCATGGCTTAGTGAAGTAGGGTACACTCTCAAACACGACAAACATAAGTAAGTTTTCAAGTATATGCTATGCATAGGCAATCATATGAATGCAAACATCACATGTGGTTTTCCAGTAACCCACACGAAGTTTAGGGTATACCTTCCCTTGACCTTGGGTTACGAATCGATGGACCACCATCAGTTCCTGGGTCGTTTGCTACAGTTGATAAGTCATTTTTACTCTATTTTTTTATAGGATTTTGAGTTTAACTTGCTAAGAACTTTAGAGAAAATCCTACAAAAATTAATGTTTTTGATAAATAATATTGTTTAAAGCCTTTATAATCCAATGAGGAGTAATCAAGTGTTTTAATTCAGATTTGAAGCAAAAATAGTAAGAAAAGTCAAGATTGAAGAAGTCGAGCCTTGTAAAGACACAGTCAAGGTCAAACAAAGAAAGACGATAGCAAAAATTGGTCTATCGAGCCTCAACTACGAGCCTCGGCATGACCCTCAACGTCAATCGAAGCGATCGAGCATCATTAAGAAGAAAATACATTATTGAGCCTCGAATCTCGACCTTCAACATTTGTGTTGACAGAACAATCCTTCATCAGAATTACCTTGAGCCTCAACAATACAACCCTCGACTCTCTCAATTTTACCCTAGATAGAGCAACGAAAAAACGTGGTTTACTTAGGAATTTCCTGAAGTTGAGTCTGATCTTGCTTAATACGAGCCTCAACCAATGGATCACACACAACCCTTGATAAGTGTTTTCACAGATCATATATACGCGTAAAAAGTTATCAAATTCTATTAGAAAGAATTTGCCGAATCTACCACGTGTGAAATAAACTAAGCCATGCTTTATGTGTCTAGTAGTCTATAAATAAACATGCAAGCATGCGTTGTAAAGTATGTACCAAAGTGTAAATCAGCATTAACATAGAGTAGGTTTCTGAAGGATTCTTGGGTAAAAGAATTTCCATTTCTTTTTATTTGAGAATTTCTTCTGTTTTCTAGGTAAAATCAATTTAACCCAGTGTTTGTAATTTCTATGAATTTCTGAGCAAGTAATTGATTAATCTTTCGAATTTGTTCTTTTTTTCTTCTAATTGTGCTTATTTTGATAAATTCATGGAGAAATAAACTCTTGTAGCTTAGGGATACGAATCCAATTCCTGATTCAGCCTGATTTCAAATGCGCTTTCAAGTAAATTTGATTAGGTATTTGCAATTAGTAACTTGAGCTTAACTTGTGGTTTTTAAAGGAGTGGTGCACTCTTTTGATCCACGATTGAGATCATTCAATTGAATAGATCCGTGGTTGCTAATGGAGTTGATCCTAACTACCTCTTGTTGAGGAATGGGTGAAGACTTTCTATCACTTATTTTAAAAATTCATGAGTTCTCGTTTCAAAACATGGATTCTATTCTTTATGAGGGTCTAATTGAAACTTCATATTCTTAGTTTTAGCTAGATTTAGAGCTACTGACTTCGAGAGAAGCTTTAGTTTAAATTAGAGAATCCGGTGGTATAAACACACCATTCAAACAATTTTTGAGAAGTTTGTTGTTCTTAAGAAATCATTCTGATAAGGAATTGGTGAAGTAACCTTAAGCTACTAGTTCACAGAAGTTACAGGCTTATTTCTTATTTTACCCATTAAATATTTGTGAATATTTCTAATTCAGCTTAGTTTATTTTTCTTTATATTTTTCTAAACCTTTCTTTGGCTAAACAATTAATGAGATTGAGATTACACTAGCTGCCAATCATTCCTTGGGACCTACCTAAATCATTATCTATGCTAAATTTGATTGGTGCGCTTGCCTTGTAAGATCGTAGTTATTGAATTTGATTTAGAAAACATTTATAAATTTGAAAGGGTTGGTCAATGATCAGTGAGAATTGAACTTCAAATTTCACACAAACACAACCAACAATCTACCACGATCATCTTTAGTCTACGGCTGTCTTCATTGGTCTTCTTTAATCCATGATTACCATTGTCAGTCTCCTTTTACCACATTCAATAAGTGGACCCATCCCGTGTTCAGTATAACTACCCAAATGGCAACGAGGTATTTCACTCCTCCATACACATGGTAATCCCCAAGTAAGTTACTTCGCATATGAGGGAGCAAGGTCTCTTTCGAACATTCCATACACTTGTGGTAAGAAGTGATGGCTTTCGATGATGCAAGATGCAATGCAATGCATGTCTAATTTTTATTTTAACTTGAGTAATAATTAATCTAGTTGTGAGGTGACCAATCAAATTAATATTTGCAAGGTCACAGATATCTACCACCAAGCACAACATACACTTTTGGGGCATCTTAAAAAAAAAATCAAAATTAAACAATCATGATTTTCACACTCAATACCAAATAACCTTGTTGTGTAATTATATCTTTAATCCTACACACATAGGTGTGCATGAAAATGGGCATCCACATTTTCTTCTTGTTATCAACATTATTTATTTTATTTCTATTATTATTATTTTTTATATGCCTAAGTATAACACTTTCAATTTTTCAAGAAGAGACATTTATTTATCAATTCATCTATATACGAATATACATATATTTATGTAAGTTTGAGCACTTACAAGTGCACTTCCACACATGCGTATGTGTATATTTGTCATAGGTAGAACTATCACCCTCAAAGTGAGTTGATTTTTGTGAATACTACCTTATGAAAATTTTACTTCCTTTACTAAGTGTATAAGTATAGATATGTGTTATTGCCATTAAAAACTATTGTTACTCTATTTATTATTTTTATTTATCATTTCCTCTTTACAAAATTAAAGTTTTATGGGAACACAAACAATAACATATCTCCTACATAAATCGACATATATGTGGGGAAACGAAGAATGACTTTGAAGTCATCCATCACTAAAATATCAAAGTGGGTCCTTCCCCCAAGGCATTTTATGTTTATGTTGTATATATTTTTTGGCTGAATTACTTATAGGCAAATGCTACTGATGCATAATACATTGAGTTGGATAGCTTTCCTTGGCCTTAACCATATCCTCTCTCTCCCCTATGTGTAAGGTTTAGGAAGTAAGTTTCATTTGGTGCCACCTCTTATTCAATTGTTTGTTATTAAATATAGTGATTTTTTTCTTCAATCTATCCATTATTAAATATATTTATTGTTATTACTATATTATATATTTTTTTTTTTTTCTTTTCATACTTAAACGTTCGTTATTGATCATATTTTACATAAAATAGTAACCTCTTTTATTATTATTGTTTGTTAATCGTTATTATATATATATAAATACATTTCAAACTAGCTACCAATTTAGGAAATGAAAGAAAGAAAAAAGTTTTCCAAAGGCATGTAGACAGTAAGGATAAGTATAACTTGACGTAGCTCTTGTCCATTAATAGTCTATCAGGAAGTTCTAACAAAGTGTTAATAATGTCCCCTTATATGCATATGTTCACAAATTGGAAATGTGGGACAATAAAGTATGGACAATGTGGGACAATAATGGTGAACGTGCAGTAAATTAGAGCTCGCGGTCAGTCCTGTTTTAATTCAATTTTCCTCGCTATTTACTCATTTATGTCCATGTGACTCGTCATATATTAAAAGATGTGTCTTTTATGCTATTTTCCTTGCCTTAAACGTGTTTATGGTGTCAGTAACTCAACATATCAGATTTACCTCTTATCTATGAACACAATTCAACATTTAAGTCCATAAGGTCATCAATATCTTCATTGTGTATGCATTTCTTTTTCCTTACACCATTAATATGTCAATTACATAAAAAAACATAGATAAATTGTCTACAAGCTTTTCCCACTAGTTGCTCATGGTTCATACTTCATAGTGATCTAAGGGAAATTCCGACTCATCAATAAATCCTAACAAACAAAGGAATCACTTTAAGTTACCATTCCAAACTTAAAACTATTATTCTTATTTAAAACTAACATTTCAATCTTTTTCTTCATTTTCCTATCCAAATTTTTCGTAGTTTATGTGTTATTAGTCAATAAAGGTGCTCCTTAATTAGTTGAGAATATGTTACAACTCATGGATGTGGATTTAAGGTTATGAATCTCAATAAAAATTAATAGGTTGGAAAAGAAGAAAAAGTTGCAGAATTTTAGATTGTTTTTGTAAACTTTACCTTGATTTAGCTTACATATACCTTACCTTTTGAAGTTGGTGGCCAGCCTATTCGAAGTACCCTACGTGGTGAGTCTATTGGGGGAGGTGGTTTGCACAATGATGGCTAGAGGTAGGAGTAATGACTATGTAAAGTTGATGGATTGAACTGGTTTTGACACAAAAATTTCCAATAGCTAGACATTAGGCTGATGGGTTAACTTAGAACAATGTTCTCTGTACTAGTGATGGTTTGTCCATGTTGGTGGCAGGGGATTTGAATTGTCCATGTTGGTGGTAGGGGATTTGAAGGTGGTGGAAAGGAATTCAAACGGTGGTCATGACTTGTCGAGTGGTTGAATGATTAACGGAGTGAACATCTAGAGCATGTGTGTGGGTCCTAAGCACCTGACATCAGCCGCCTTTTAAAGTTGTGTAAAATTGTGTGGGAGATAACTACGGAGATTTGATTGCTTTGATAATCGTGATTATGTTCGGATTTGTGGAAATGGGAAAGGTTACGGATAACAAGCAAAGCAAAAGGGTGGCTGTGTGACATATCAATATTGATTGCCCTCTTTTTTTTTTCATACATGATTATTATAATTTCAATAACATTTATGTTTTTTTTAAACATTTTCTTGTTAATAATAAATTTAAAAATTTATGTAACTATCACCAATATTTAAAAATTTTTTAATTTTATTTAATCAATATATATTTAATTTTTTAGATCTTCACATCATGTTGCACTTTATACTTCATAGGACATCATTTGATCAAGTAAGTTCTTAGTGGCAAGGTCTTCAAGTACTGTTCTTTAGATTTGCTCCTAAAGAACGTTATATCGCTATTTACATTTACTAGTGAAGAAAACATAGTACAACAATATGGTTCTATAGAATTTTATAAAAAAAATTTAGAATCATTTCTTTTAGGCTAAATTATTTTTTATCATCTTAATTTATATTGTTCTCCTAGTAAAACATGGAGTAAATAATAAATATATTCCTCTTTGTTTGTTCTGTGCTCGTTTAACTTGGGGTGGGGTGGGGGGGTGTGTGTGTGTGGTGTAAAGGAACTCTGTTAATTTTAAAATTATGCATTTACACCGTAAATCTTCGTTAGTGGTATTCAACAATTATAGGTGAAGAAACTATAGTACAATAATAGAATTCTAAAGAATTTATAAAGAAAATTCAAAATCATTTCTTTCAGACAAAATAATTTTTCATTATCTTAGTTTTATCTAGTTCTCTTAATAAATGATGGCTTAAACTATAAATATTTCCCTCTTTATTTGCTATATGTGCGTTTAGCTCTCTTATTTTCAAAATTATGCATTTAAACCTCAAATTTTCATTAAAAAAAAAAACGTTTTTAGACCTCCTTTTATTATTTTGCTCTTAGATAAAATAATTTTAAAGGCCCTTTTTATTATTATTTTTAGGGGGTAATAAGCAATTTTTTTTTAATATTTAAGAGTTCAAGTGTACAGTTTCAATAATATGGGAACTAAGTATATGTATAACAAATTTTTAAGTATTTTTGTAGATTATTCTAAATGTGACTTGGCCGATGAAAGTACTAGAAGATTATAAATAAATATATAAATAAAAGAATAAAAGAATGGCAAAGAGAATAGAAATCGAATAAGGACAAAAAGCAAAGCGGGTACTTTGTTAAAATGAGGAAATGCTAATGGGGACAAAATTTTCGAAATCGAATCTAAAGCCCATCCACTGCATTTGATAACAGGTAAATTATATTGATAGATATTAATATGTATAATAAATTTATTTAATAGATTAATATTTTAAATGATTAAAAAAATTAGCATTTTGAAATAAATTCATTTAATATGTCAATATTTTAAGTAGTTAGAAAGGAGAATTAATATTTTGTAAAGCGAGTCAAATATTGAAAAAACTAAGAAAAATTAATTAAAAACTAATTCAAACTTGATACTTTAAATGAACTTTATGCAATGTTAATATCTCATTCAATTACTTTAGGAAACATTCATTCATTTTTATAACCACTTGAAATGTTGATACATTAAACAAGCTAAATTCCAAATATTCTTCTAATGTGATTTACTCTTTCATAACTAAGCTCAACATCAGTTGTTATATTTATTTTATAACACATGCAAAATTATTATTGCATCAATAATGCTAGACCATGTGGGAGGTGTGAAACTAGAAGATTTATCATTGTTGTTCTCAGTACTATATGGTATGGACCATGTTAAATAGAGTACAACATTCGTATTATTAGGGTTATAGATCCAACTCATATGGGTCTATAACCAAAGGGAGACTAAATATATGTCGAATATATATTTAGAAGACTTTGAAATCAAATTAGGAATGGACCAGTAGAGTTTGAATAAGGAGATCTTAAATATATGGTTAGATAAATTTAGAAGACATTGAAATCAAGAATATCTTTAAGTATATGACATATACTTGGAAGATGACTTAAAGATAAGGAAATTTGTTTTGCAAATAAAGGATTTGATTATTTGTCTACTCTGGCAACTGGGAGGACAAAGCCGTCGGCCTATTTTGACTTAATAGCCGACCTTCAAATTAAGAAATTCTTGCCAAGAGCACAAAAATGGCTATGCTAACATGAATGCCGCCAGCATAGGCGGGTATATCGTTGGTGTTGAACCAGCGTACGTTGGTTTCGGAGCAAGAAACGTTTCAATGCCACCGCTACGCTGCCAGTCTTGGTTTATGTCATGCCAGCCTTTGTGTTTTACATATAAATACTCCTTATTGTCTTAAGGTTTGAGAGTAACAAGTGGTGTGCCTCTTCTCAAGTATAGATAGAGAGATCTAGAGAGTGAAATAGACAAAAGTGAGTGAAATACTAGAGTGAGAAACTCTAAAAGAAAATCTTGATCCTGTTTGTAATCAACCGGTTATGGTGAAGAATTGTGAGATCTACTAGACATATCTAGTGAGGAAAACTTGTAATTCCATTATATTATTTATAGTGGAAGATTTAAGTACTGCTAGTCCCGTGGTTTTTCCCGTATTAGGTTTTCCACATTATATCCTAGTGTTATCTGTTTTCTAATTTCGCATTGTTTTATTGTTTATCACTTTGGCAAGAGGAGACCTAGTCTTTAATCACAGGTTGATTAATTGTTTGATTAATCGATTTTGTTGCTATTGTGATTAGGGTTAGGCTTTCTCTTAACAAGTGGTATCAAAGCACAGGGTTTCAAAAAGAATTAGGATTTGTTGCAGCACAGATATGGCTGACTCATCAAGTACAATGATCAAGCTGAATTCAAGAAATTACTCCATATGGAAATCTATGATGGAGTATTTGATGTATTGCAAAGATCTATATGTGCTTTTAGTGGTGATGTTGCAAAGCTACAAGACAAATTTAATGATGATTGGACAATCATGCATAGGAAAGTTGTCGGTTATATCCGACAATAGGTGGATCAGTATGCATCATTATGTGGCCCAAGAAATAAGAGTGGATATCCTATGGAGGAAGTTGAAATCCATGCACGAAAGGTAGACAACTTTGAATTAAACCACCTTGATTAGGAGGGTAGTAAATATGAAATATAGGGATGGATCCAACCTGACGAAGCACTTGAATTTTTTTCAAGGGCCAGTGAATCAGTTGTATGCCATGAAGCTGGTGCTTGATGATGGATCTAGGCACTATGGTTGCTGAGTTCGTTGCCTGATAGTTAGAAGACACTAGTTGTGTTATCAGTAACTCTGCCCCAAAGGGAAAGCTTACCCTTGCAATGGTGAAGGATAGCCTGATGAACAAAGAGGCTAGGAGGAAGGATCTTGTCATAGGATCTTATTTTAGGGATGATTCTAGCGAACATGTTATTGGTAAGCCAGGAAGGAATGGTAGAAGTAGGTATAGAAGATCATATGATGAAGATGATAGATTTGAGAAATCCAAAGGAAGG
The DNA here is from genome assembly GCA_024138025.1 of Combretum micranthum. Lineage (NCBI taxonomy): Eukaryota > Viridiplantae > Streptophyta > Magnoliopsida > Myrtales > Combretaceae > Combretum > Combretum micranthum. Next base: position 57,574 of record JAMXBD010003086.1, on the reverse strand, counting down.
TCCAAGTTAAGAGGAAAGAAAAATTTAAAATGCTACTATTGTGACAAGTCGGGTCACATGAAGTGAGAGTGCAGACTCTAGAAAAGAGAGAAAGGTAAAGGTGATGAAAAGAATGAAAATGATGTAGACATAGCTGCAGCTGCAGTAGATGATGATGAGATCGTTATTGCCTAGGATGAGAAGTGTGTTAGCCTTGCAAGTTATGATAATGACTGGGTTATTGATTCTGGTGCCTCCTTCCATGTGACTTTACATGGTGAGTTCTTCTCAAACTACATTACTAGAAATTTTGGTAATTTCAAGATGGGAAATGATGGTAAATCCAAGATTGTTGGCATTCGAAACATAGTTTTAAAGACTAAACAGGTTGTAGGCTCACTCTTAGAGATGTCAGACATATTCCAGATATCCACCTTAACCTTATTTCTACAGGAAAGCATGATGATGATGGCTAGTAGCAACTTTAGTGAAGGAAGATAGAAGCTCACTAAGGGTTCTCTCATCATGGAAAAAGCTAAGAATAAGAATATCCTTTACTTAATGTCAGCAAAGTTAAGTAAAAGAGATGTGAATAATGTACTCTCACATAGAGGTTCCAATGATGACAGAAATGGGGGAGATTCAGTTAACAAATCCTAAGAGCCTCATCAACAATTTAAAATGAGAAGATCTGTAAAAGATAGAAGACCATCAGTTAGATTTAGTCCAGATGTGTATGTGATACTCACTGATGGGGAAGAGTCAGATGGTTATCAAAACGCTATGGAAAATGAGGAGAAGAAATAAAAGATTAGAGCCACACAAGATAGATTGAAATCCTTGCATGAGAACATAAAAATTAACTTGATGAAACTGCTTAAGGGTAAGGGACCTCTGAAGAACAGATGGGTGAAGACTAATGATAAGAGCTCACAATCAAGGAACAAGACAAAAGCTAGTTGTGAAAGATTTCAGTTTGATAAAAGGTATTGTAGGAAGGTAGCAGGATTGAGGATACCACCTATATGAGTTGGAGGGGGAGATTGTTGGGGTTATGGATCCAACTCATATGGGTCTATAACCAAAGGGAGTCTCAATATATGTTGGATTTATATTTAGAAAACTTTGGAATCAAAGACGGAATGTACCAATAGACTTTGAACAAGGAGATCCTAATTATATGGTTATATATTTAGAAGACATTGAAATCAAGGATATCCTGTTACGCTTGAAAGGTACCCTAAACATAATAGCCTGCCACACTCAATATTAAGACTTAAGTATGGCAACCTTAGCCATCCCAAAAGTCTCAATATTGGGTCTAAGGCGTACATTCACGAATTGAGTACTAAACTTTGGATCAAGCCATTTAAACAATTATACATAATAGCAATTGAGAAGTACAACTAAGGTTCCCAAAAATATAGAGAGTCTTACAAACATTAAGGGGCATTCTCTATCAAAATAACTAAGTCCAACAAAGTTCATTTTCAAAATAATTATATTTTTGAGTTTTACTTGGAACTCTATATCTACTTCTAGCTCTTAAATTCTATCCAAAAAACTCTTGACTTCGAAGGTCTTACCTGGGTAAAATATCCCCTAGGCTCCATAAAGGTACGAGTGCTACAATAGATATCCAAGAGGGTATAATCTATGTGTTTAGTGAGAATTATTTCCACAATTAAACATCTAATAACCAATAATCAAAACAAATTAATTTAAACAACCATATGAGATGCACAGGCACGTGAGCATACAATCTATATGATTTTCGGGAATCATATGTTGAATGGATTTATCCCTCCATTCAGGATTAGGTATTCCAGGCCGTATAGACCAATTTTCACAAATATAATACCTTTGTAGTTTTTGTTCAAGCCATTACCCAGCTGCAAAAATATAATTCATTTTTTTGCAGTTTTTATTCAAGCCACTACCTAGCTGCAATAATATAATTCATTTCTTTGTAGTTTTTATTTAAGCCACTACCCAACTACAAAAATATAGTTTATTCAGGTGTTTATGCACTGTAATTTAATTTAAATGACCCTTCACCGTTTCGTAGATCTTACAGGCTCTACAAAGCTCCATACTATGCCTTTGTCACACTATGGGAATAGTAATGAACGCGATGAATTCACCCAATGGTATGCATGAATCAATTTAATTAAGTACTCATTACATGATTAAGTATTTTATGAGCGATCATGGAATTTGCAAACAATCATTCTTATAATAGATCAAACATTTATTATAAACAACTCCCGCATCAATATACTTAATCATAATTTCAATCATTTATGTAAAGCACATGCACTTTTCCATTTTATCTTTTCCTAATTCTAATACCATGAATTTACAAGAAAAAACATAAGTGCAAAAATGAAAGAAATAAACTCACTCGGCCATTTGAGCGAAAACTTCTAGTCACAATAATCCTAGGGGTATGGGAACTCGGACTCCATGTCACTTATACAAGAGAAATACCCAAAATAAGTATTTCTTGAAAGTTCTACTTAAACTTGCTAATTCTATTTCACTAAGTTCGTCAAAAATCATATGTAGTGAAATTCCAACGTAAAATGGCTATAACTTACTCATTTTAACTCATAATTTTTCATATTATATACTATTTTCTACCTAATCGAAGAGATTTATCTATTTTTAAGATTATTTTTTCATAAAAAGTTTTTTGGGTTGTGAAATAGATCAGTACAGATTCACCATGAAAATCCCAGCCCTTAAAACACAATTTTCCAAAGTTTTCTTTATCCAAAAATCCTTTAGCAAAAATATAGATATTTATATGATTGAAAAATCCTTTTAAATACATATATATAAACTCATATTGTATGCAAAATTTTAATGGTGTTGTCTCAACGATTATTTTCATAAAACAACTTGCTTATGGTGTAGAAAACTTGAACTTTAATGATTTCCTCTTTAGGTGTTTTGAAAGAATATTATAAATTCTTGGGTTATTATAAATGAGTATTTTCTTATAAATTTTATTTTCTATTTTTTTTCTAAGATAAATTAATTTTTCTTAATTTTGATCTTTTAGGATATCTATAAATTTTACCTCTAGTGATAAGAATGCAGTTCCCCAAAATTTTCCTAAGTTGGTGGTAATCTCTAATAATTTGAGTTATATTTCATATATTTTCCTTTTAAATGGTTTTGATTGAAAATTATAAATAAGTCTTTTCCTCTTATATTTTTATTTCCTAACTTCTCTAAAGATAAATTTTATTTCCAAAAACTTGAGTGAAGGTAAAGCGGGTTAGCCCGTGAGTCGAACTATATAATAAAGGACGTAGTTGCGGGCGAAGGAGCTAGTGTATGAGACATTCAATACTGCCGTTACAGGTGCCTACATCAAATCAGATGGATTTGACTTGACCAGGGCTGTTATCGGTATAAAAGAAAGTTGAACCAATTTTTACTTGGAAGGAAACACTTTTAACATTTTCTTAAGTTGTTGATAATATCCATTGTTTTTGAGCTTATCATGTTTATATTCTTCTATTTCTTTCAAAATAATTTTACCATTTACAAACTTACTTTCTTAGGTTGTTGGCAAACTTTTATTTATCTAAGTGGATTTATAATACTAGTGAGTTGATTTTTATATTATCTTTGAAAACTAGTATAGTTCTTAGTTTTTATTATGGAGTTAGTAAAAATCCTATAAGTAAGCTTTTATAAAAAATTTCTATATCAAAGAATTATTAACATTAAGTTGTAATAAACTTCATGTTACTTATCAAAAAATAGTTTATTTCCTTAGTTAATTTCTTTGATAAAATCATCCTTATTGTCATTTAAGAAAAATCATGATGAGTTTGAAAAGAAGTTATTAAAATAATTTTCCTATGTTTTTATGATAAAATCTTTATTTAGTGACAAAGTTATATACTAAAAAAATTTGGTTCCATTTTCTTTTATTAAAGAATTTGGTTTCATTTTCATTTATTAAAGAAAATCCTTTTTTTTTTAGACAATATCATTATGATGATGCATGCATATGATTATGTAGTATGAAAAAGACTAGAATATCACATAATAATATATAAAAGATATAAGAAGTAATAATAATAACCAAAATAATAAGGTCAAGTATTGGAAACTTTAGCTTAATCAAGGTATCCTATGACTAAGAACAAACTAGTCTCAAAAGAAAATGAAAAGAAAAAAAAAAGCATAATAATAGCAATAATAAGAGCATAATAATAATACGAGCATAATAGTAAAAGCATAATAATAAAACATAATGTATGAACAAGAATAAAAAATTAACATAATGTTGCTTTATTAATCTGTATGGGTCTTTAGAAAACACACATTATGTTCATGCTAAGTTACATGAACATAAGAAATAATCTAATAACAATCTAAAAATATAATAATGTATTATGAACAAGAACAAAGTATGAATCTATTATTGCTTTCTTAACTTCTTATAGGTTTTTAAAAAACATACACTAAGCTCATACTAAGTTACATGAATATGAAGAAGGTTTAAGATAATTACTAGTGGTTAGAAGAAGATGAAAGAGTGGTAGAGAGAATTTGTAGAGAGGATTTTTGTGGAGTGATTTTGGGAGAGTTTTGGTATGTAAAAGAAGTGTATGAAAGAAATGAAGGGAGATGATACTTATAGAATTTTGTGGAGGGAAATTGAGAGTAATAAAAAAAAAAAAGAAAAATAGAGAGATGGGGAGAAAGGGGGAGGCACCGATTTTGGGGTAAAAGGGAAGAGAAAATTATTTTAATTTTATTTTGTAAAGAAAAGTAAGTAATGTGTAAGATATGTGATTTAAGATATATGAGGAAGGTAAAAAGTAAGAAAATAGATGTATAGGTAGTAAGAATTGGTAGTAAGGAAAAGTTGAGATAGATGAATAGTAATGAATATAGAATAACACAATGAATAGTAAACAAGACTAATAATTTACCGGTAGTAAAGAAAATATGCGTATAAATACGATATCTAATATTTTTAGCTACAGAAAAATTATAAAACTGATATTTTTGAAATCTTTTTATTATTGCGAATATAACAGTGTCATTGGAATATTTTTACCTTCCGGTGTACCAGGGCACAATTTTTGTTGTTCAGGGTTTATGAGCACGGGATTGCCAGATCTAAACTCTAGGGTTTGATAGAGGTTTTGTTGACTTTAGAGTTTCCGGTTGAATTTTGGTTCTAAGGTTTGAACTTAAGACTTAGCATAAAATCTAGGGGTTTACATATCCTAAGTACAGGACATATTCTTTGAAGAGGACTTGAAGATAAGGAAATTTGTTTTGCAAACAAAGGAGTTGATTATTTGTCTACGCTGGCAACTAGGAGGACAAAGCCGCCGGCCTTCAAATGAAGAAATTCTTGCCAAGAGCATAAGAATGGCTACGTTGATGTGAACACTGCCAGCGTAGGCAGGTACACTACCGGCGTTGAGCCGACATATGTTGGTCCCATAACAAATAGTGTTTCAACGCTGCCCTACGTTGTCAACCTTGGTTTATGTCGTGCCAGCCTTTGTGTTTTGCATATAAATACTCTTTATTGTCTTAAGGTTTGAAAGTAACAAGTGGATGTCTCTTTCAAGCCTAAATAGAAGATCTATAGAGAGAAAGAGAGAAAAATGAGGGAAATCTTAAGTGAGAAACTCTAGAAGAAAAATCTTGCTCCTCTTGTAATCAACTGGTTTTGGTGAAGAATTATGAGATCCACTAGATAGATCTCGTAAGGAAAACTTGTAATCCTATTATATTGTTTATAGTGGAAGATTTGAGCGCTGTTGGTCCCATGGTTTTTCTCGCATTAGGTTTTTCATGTTATATCTTGGTGTTATTTGTTTTATAATTCCGAATTATTTTATTGTTTATCGCTTTAGTAAGAGGAGATATCATCTCTAATCACAAGTTAATTAATTATATGATTAATCGGTTTTGTTACTATTGTGATTAAGGTTAGGTTTTCTCCTAACAGTATCATAAGGCATAAGTTTTATAATCTCATAAATCAAATAGATTAGGTTTATATCATATTTTTTTTATGTTAAGTATAAACAAATAATATGGGGAAAATCCATATGATTGCACATGAAGATAAGAATGTTGAGCTAGTAAAACTAAAATATATTTAGCAAATTAGCTAAAATTTTATATCCAACTAATTGAAAAGTGTATTATGCAAAACTGTTTAATCAAGATGGTGAGGTATGATAAACAAATAAAGGACTAGATTCATTTAATAAAAATAGTATAATATAAAAGATTAAATAGGTAAAACATGCAACACATCTACACATTTTTTTTTATGAGATATCATGCTTTAGCACTTTTCTCAATCCAAAACTAATTTAATTTTGAATTTAATTTAGATTCACATTCCAACAATAAGAACCACATTGACATCACTTTAAGCAAACTATATAAAACGTCAACGCGTAGTTAAAGATTCGAGTGGTGTAGACCCTCTATGTATTTTGGGTAAATTACACCAAAGGTTCACTATTTAGGGTAATTTCATTTGAGGTCCCAACGTTCCGAATAATTCAAAACAGATTTCAATATTTAGAGAAGTTGGTCAATTAAGGTCTAGATTAACATTTATGAATAGGAGAAGGGTCTTTTGAGTTTTAATTAAATATTTTTTTTTATTGACAAGTATCAATGACAATCTCAACTAACTTACTTTTACAAACGTTGAGACCTCTTTTGAACTACTCGAAATATTATGACTTTAAATGAATTTATACTCAAAAGTTAGGACTTTCTGGTATAATTTACTCCATGTATCTCACATGCACTTCTTGAGGAATTAGACGATATGTGATATCAAGCTGTTCCAAGATCTTCTTCACCTCCATAATTAGGTTAGATGTCACAACTCTAGTAAAAGCCTAGTAGGATTAATCTAAAATTATCATATCACATATGCATCTATAAAATAAGAACCATTTTGTAAGTCAAAGATTCGAAAATTCTATTTACTACTTTCTACACAAGTTTTTATTGTATATATATATACTGATAACTAAGGAAATATGATATCTCACAATCTATTTGAACAGTAGAGAATTGGTATCTCCCACTAAATAGCAATATTGGATACTATCGATAAAATAAAACTTCAAATAATTATACAGTCACTCTAATTCACATATTAAGTTTATCTCTTACAATATAAAGTCTTAAATTATACACTAAACATATGGTTTGCATTCCAAGCTCATCTTCCTATCTTCTAAGATTTCATTAAAGAAGAAATCTCTCTCCATTCATTCTTAGCCCATTCCCAGCATAAATTATTCCTACACGAAAACTGTTAAGAGATTAGCAAACCATAGCTCAGTGAGATAACTTGACCAAGACCACATATCAAGCAATAACAAACAAGTTTAAGTAGCACACATATGTAATGAGACATTCAATCATATGCACAAGTAAAAGTTTGGACAATTTGGAATTGAAACATGATGGAGATTTATGCCCTTTCATCGGGCTTAGAAGGAAATTATGATGACTGTGCCTAGGAGAAATAGAGAACCAAGGGGAGAATGGGTACCATGCATTCTCACATAGTGGCTTCAAATATTTCACTCATTCCATGAAACAAAGAAATTCAATTGGGGGATTTACCGCACACAAGAGAATCAAAGAAACAAGACAGAATGAGTATTGTATATTTTCATACATTGATTTTAAATATTTTATTCTCAACCTTAGAATATAAAAACTCCATTAAGTATTAGCTATTTCATGTTGAAACCTCATGTGACATTCCTTCAAATGCTAGTTTAATTCCCAAAGAATCGATCAGAACAGGGGTAGCCTAAGGAAGAACAAGGAGATTTTACCCAGCAAAACCCAATATTACCCTAGAATCAAAACTCTAACACGTAGCAAGGTCACCACATTTTAAATGCACCAATGCAATTTATGCAATGCATGGTAGGTATATTATAGAGTCAATCCACATTAAGTCATATTTAGAGGCGATCATAAGACTTATAGACAAGCTTTAACAATTTTCATACAATATATATAAAACATACAAAATGATTTTTTTTTATTATATTAGTTTGGCAACCAAACAAACACCAAGCAGCATACAATATTCCCAACCCCACATACATATCAATTTAAATATTTTTTTACATATGCAACTATACTACAAATACAAACAATATGATAAGGTTAAAGTTACTCACTCATCTATCCTTGCTTAATTATCATAGAATTTTTATAGGGAATCCGAAGTCTAATTTGTGTTTCCTAATAATTAAGGTAATAAATATTCATCATTATACTTACTTCACATAATATAATACTATATCCTTATGTCCTAGACTCAAGTTTTTCAATATTCTTTATATTTTTCTTTTTTCCTTAGGTTAATTTTATAGTATAGATATTTGTTTCAGTGTTTTTAAAGTTGATGTTTTTTACGTTAAGCTATAAAGTTTATATGAACTTATTTTTGTTCATTGCCCTATACTTAACTGAAACTCATATTGCATTTTTTTTTTTTTTTTGCATTGTGTTTCTCTTCATTTTGATTTAAATATATATTTTAAATTATTAGGATCACATTACTTGAAATTTACATAGCTGATATTGACCTATATTTGTGGCCTTGACTTAAAATTTATGAAGACAAAAATCTGTATTCTTATGTATGTATTGCTTAAGATTAATTATTTGATTCTAAGTTATATCCTCATATTAAGGTGTAGATCAAAAGCATTATTTGGGTGGTGATGAGATAGGGTAATGTATCATGGGCGTGATGTAGGCCGTGATTGATGATCACGAATGGGATTATGGGCATAACAAGTATAATTTTTTGGTTAGTGGAGATAACAGCCTATATCATGGCCATGGTAGGTGTTAAAATACAAGTCAGAGGATATCATGGGCAACATCACGATCGTGATCAATGCAAGCTTTATGACCTAAGAAGATAACTTCCTATATTACGCCCATGATGGGTTCAAACTTAAGCAAAGTGAAGATCACGGGGTATGTCACGGTCGTGATGTGCATAAAATTTATTTTCCAAGGAGATCACTCCCCATGTTACGACTGTGATATGTCTAAATTAAATTTTAGTTCAATGAAGATCACAGTCAAGGTTACGACAATGATGGGTATTACTTTTAGACTCCTGAGGATATCACGGCCATGTTCATTGCTATGACTAGTGTTCTTTCTTAAATTATGGCCGCAATTTAGTTCCCAATATCATATATATATTACTCCTATTTAAACAAAGTATTAATGTATATGTATTTTTTTTTCATAGTCTTACCTTTATGTTAGCCATAAAAATCATTATGTTGGTGAAGTTATTCTAACTCCTAGGTTTTTATATGGGTGTTTAGGAAAGATTTGATCAAAATTAACATATTTCAGAAGTCTATATCTTTTTGTTTCTCCCCTAGATGGTTAATCCTTCATTTTTCATATCCTTAGTTTGAATGTTGCAAGATAAAATGCATAAATATAAAGGTAAGATATCTTAATCTTTATTCTAGGGTGATTCTAAGTCTATCATATATTCTAATGCAGTCTATGAAGATAGTTTTAGAGAAAAAAAAAAAACATTACCTTAGCTTTGAGCAAGTTGAAAGTTGTTCCTTCTTCTTTCTCTAAGAGTTTTGTAAGAAAAGGTAGCATTTAACTTACCTAGGGAATTGAGGATAGGTGGAAGAAGTTGCTTGCCGTTGGTAATTGCTATTGTTGATTTTTATGTGAAAGAAGAATGAAGCTAGAAATTTTAGTGCTTTCAAGAGAAATTTTGGGAGTATTTTGTATGTGTGAGTCGTATTGTTTGTTAAGGATTACTTTAGATCTCAAATGGAATGACTTGCAAAATTTGAGGTGAAAATGGCTTCCTTTACAAGTGAATGGCTGTGATTTTCCCATGTGTATGTGTGAGTCAATATGTCACTATCACTCATATAATGGGGGAATGTTTGAAAATTTTACTGCTCATGAGCTCTACTTCTTTACTGTATGTCTGCTAGACCTTTAAGGAATTTCATGAATAAAATTCTAAGCTAGTTAATTATAACGTATATAAGACAAATAGTTTTATGCTATCAGATAGATATTGATAAATATGCAGACAATTTTATAATTAATTCAAGACAATAATATTAAGGGTTATTTATAACTTTCAAATATTATAAAAGATAGTTTTAATTTAATATTTAGCATTATATAACTACACGATTAAGTAGTATTAGGGTTTTTCATGTACGTGATTAGGGTTTTGGGCCCTAAAAAAGAGAGTTTTCTAACTTTCACGTTCATGCCATTCAATTTCTTATTTGAGGTCTCAATTCATAGATATTGATCTTTTTTTTATATATTATGTATTTTTCAACCGTAGTGATTCTTATTCAAACTACCCCTTTTTACTCAATATGTTTAAAAATTTAATTGTTTCATTTATACTTGAAAACTAAAGTCATTACTATATAATTAGTCAGTTATTAAATCATGTCGAGTAATCTTATTTTTGACATCTTTTACTAACTAAAAAAAAAAATTACATGTTACTATAGGATTCAAAAAAAAAAATTTAAATGTGCATTTCCAAACTTACTAACTAAATATCTACCTTTCTCATATCTATTTATGAAATTTTATTTCCAATTGCAGGTCTCATGATGAAAAAATATCGGGAGTCACAATAGATCTTCGGCTAATCTTTTTCCCACTGTTTTGGAAATTTATATTATGAGTTATAGAAAGAGCCATTTTTAGGTTTCCCATGTTGTCAATGTCCTTAACCACAAGACTGCTGCGCTTATGATGCCAGCGTTTATGATCTTTCTCTAATTATCTGAAACATAGTAAGGCCACATCAAGATTAATGGATTTAGCTTCTCGCAAGTTAAGTAAATTGAAAATATCCGAGTCCTTTATACATTATAAAGATCGAGAACTTGAATGATCTCAGTGTGAAGAGCAAAAGCAGATCTAGGAAAAGGCCAATCCAGCAACCGTCAATCACAACATTGATAAAATGACTGTACGATAAAATATTATTATTAAATCAATAGAGTACTGTAGTTACACAAAATTTCTTTTATGTATCACATGTGTGGACTGCGCTTAAGCTTCATACACATTAAATAATATAAGCAAATAAGGATTTGTGTTTTTGTAATGATAATGCTCAACCAAGTGAATATATATCAATGAATTCCACACAAAAAATAGGAGAATCCATGGAAGGTCGTTATTGACTAGTTATAGGCGTTTTTGTGGGAGCAAGATAGACACAGATCAAAAGCTAGCTAGAGCTTTTTTCATAGGTAATATAAAAAAGCATGGCCGAATCAGATAATTTTGATCATGGAATTAAATACAAAAGCTTTACCTATTTTTTGCTCTATTTACAAACATATAACTTGTATTAATTTTTTTTTTTTATAATTAAGTGATTCGAGTTTCATATAAAAATATTAATATTCTTAAATACTATTTAAGAAATACATGTAGGGATCTTATTGGTTTTAAAAAATTAATTTGCTCACAGTTATTGCTAAAAAAATTAAAAAATAAAATATTAAAAATCTTTTATAAAGCTAGATAAAAAAAGTAAAAATAGTTTTTTGAGACCACTAAGATCTTGAAACGTATCCTTTTAAAATTATTTAATAATATTGAAACTTTAAAGTTAAACTCGGATCTCATACTTGTTAAAAGAATTAATACATGACATGTGTTCACAAATATGATAAAATACATATAAGATTTTTGTAATTAACCCTTAATAGTGTAAGACTCCACAAAAATTATTTGGATTAGAGTTCAATAAGGTTGTCTTAAGCTATAATCCAAAGAATTGTAGTGCTATTATTTAACCACTCTATAAATCATCATATTGTTCATAGTAATTAAAATAAACTTTCATGTTGTGGTGCAAGAAATAATCAAGCCCAACACGCCAAATTTTTATTACGTATTTGAATCGGACTTTCTCTATAAAGAAGCCATAAATGCTTAAAAGCAATATTTATTTGTTTATAAAGTTATGCATAAAAGATCGTAGAGACCATACTCTTTTATTCTGGCTTCTTGAGTGTTGATTGTTTCAGCCGATGTAGAAAGGTCAATATGAAACTCCACGGAATCATCCATTTCGGGTCTTCCTAGAGGAATTGAGAATAGGTAGATTGAGCAAAACCGAATTCGGGTAGAATATGCTCTGCTTTTTTTTTCGAAGGAAGATTGTATGTAAAATGTGTATCTCTTCTACAACCATCTGTTGCAATCAAAATATCTATTAGAATTTAGAAACCTCGTGTATAAAGCAAATTATTTAGTAGCACAACAAAATTTCTAGTATAAGTAACTCACGGGTTTGCCATCAATGACGCACTGATCACCCACATCAAATGGATGCATAGCGAACACAAATATGACAGCCTCGAATGCAGTTTTGGCAGTGTTGCCAAACATAAATGCAGCAAGAAAAAATTGAGACGAAATCAGGACAAGAGCTTCAGTAGTTAAAATTCCCATTATCATGCACCAAACAATAATGCCAATTACGATTGCAATCCCAGAAGCAAGCCTATCTAGCTTCGCTAGTGCTTTTTTTGTGTAATCCATGGAATGTATAAGTTCCTTCTCTTCCTTGTGAGCTGTAACCTGCAGATACGAATGACCTGGTCAATTTTTCATCAGTTTTATGTTCATCTTACCTGCCCAGTTAGCTCTGTATATTCATTTTACTCCCAGAGCGCATGTTCAGCTTTCTGCTGTTTGAATATAAAGATATGAATAAGAATAATGATATCAGTTGTGGCTCAAAAACTGATCAACTGACCAGCCAGTCCTGTAGAGTTGACTTGTCAATTTGTCTAGCTCCTTTCGCTTCTTTTTTTTCTTTTTTGGCCGCTTTCCTTTTCGCTTCTTGAAACTGGTCAAAAAAATAAGCAACACCGTCCTCTGTTTTCTTAAAGCGCTGGAACTTTCGAGAAATAGTATCAGAATATTCCTCTGTTTTCATAAAGGGCTGGCGGTCGGCCTCCACAATGAGCAGGCGGTGGTCCTCCATAAAGCGCAGGCGGTGGTCCTCCATAAAGCGTAGGCGGTGGTCCTCCATAAAGCGCACGAGGTCTTTCTCTGTAATACACCTGATAAAAAAATAAAAAAAAAAATGACAAAAAAATTAATAGTAAATCAGAAAAGGATAATATATGCATTCTTCAGCAATTTGTTAACATCTAAGTTTCAAAAGTTTTGATATTGCATGTATCCTCACTCGGAATCGTTCCTGGTCACATTTCGAATTATCTTGTCAGCAGCATCCTCTCGGACCTCCCCTCCCTCCACCACCGGAGGATTCTGCATGTCCTCCCGCTCTCCATCCTTCTTAAGTGAAGACATAATCCAGTGCATTATCCATCTAATAACTATAAAAATCACACATAAACATAGCAGTGGACTGCACATACAAAAACAAATTTTTCCTGTTTTTCCTTCCTTCACTGTAGGATTATTATCAGGCTGCGATCCCCCGGATTCATTTCTTGATCGTTTAGCTGGATAAAAAGCCGAAGCAAATTGTCGATAATCAGATGACTTTCTATTCCGATCGATGAATCTACCATCTTGAAATGAAAAAGCTACTAGCTTAATCAGAAAACATTTAAAAAACCATATTGCAGCTCCAACGAGACACCCCACAAGACCCTTTGTCACACGGTCTAGAATTTTTGTATTGTCTTTAGATCGCTCCACTCCACGATCGATCATTAACACCCATGCCAATATAATTGAAACTAACCAAATTAAAGCTCCCACACTTTCCCACATTTGACCCACAAGGTACTTGAGAATTTTATTTGAACACATCCGCTTAATAAAGAATGTTGGAATTACGATCAACAAATTACAAGTCGACCATCCACACAAAATATCTAATACGAAAACAATCCATTTCCACAATTCTAAGCCCCATATTCGAGTATGCTTCAACTTGGGCACTATCAAACTAGCAATGAAGATTCCCACGAGGCAGACAGATAAGATATACCTGCACATCCTTACCATCAAATAAGAACATGATCTAGCAGGCTTGTGTTTTTTCATGGCCTTGTCCTTCTCATCTTCGATTTTTGACGATGATGTCGACTCCAAATGAGAACTTGATCTACCAGTAGTTTGGACTTCAACCATAACGTGATCTTTGCCTGGATTTTCTGCTACTACCCCATCGTTTCCATCCATGATGGTTGCTTTTTCTACATAAAAAAAGAAACTTCAAACTTGATTCTCAACTTACTTTATTTACTGATTTTGATGCAAACCAATGGAAGGCTACTACAAAACAGACTCCACAGATCCTAGCAGGTAACATTACAAATTCATCAAGCAGCGCAAATTGTGATTTTGATGCATGGTATAAGAAAGTTGTCACTAGTATTACTCATATTTATGTCTACTAAACACAATTTCTTGCTGTTTGTTATCATTGATGCCTCGAGGTTTTCGTGGATCGTAGGTTTCAAGGCTCTTATACTTTTAAACTCTGATATTCTAATAGATGTACATATTCGAATCTTTTCTCCCACTTTATTTACGGAAAATAACTCTTTGTGATTCGTGCATTGGAAACAAGAGATGGAGATGAGCGCTCTTTTATATTTCTTACCTTCATACCACTACGACCAGCACACCGACGCCGAGGTTGCGGGACATCATGTGGCTATTTATTTAAAAGGATTGGTTAAATAACTATACAATTGTTGGCATAGGAAATGACAATAACTATACCCATTTCACATGAATGTGAAAAGAAACCAAACAAACTGTGAACTAAACTGGATTAGGTCAAATTGAACCAAAATTTTGTTTCTTTTTTAAAACAATTCTATTCGTAATTCAATGAAAAGTAAACATTTCGTAGTTTGATTCAGATCCCAAACCAAATTGTGTGATTCAAACTAAACCATTTTGCGTATTTCTTTCTTTAACCAAAATACTCAAACATATTATTTTTTCTTTTGATTATTGTATTAAACAAATTAATTATTTTTTAATTTTGATTTAGATATGTATCCTTTATGAGAATGAAATTAAATTGATCGTGTTATGCTTCAATAATTGTGGTTCAGTTAAGTTTTTTTAGGTCGTTTAGTATTTTGAACATTTTTTTTTTCTTTGTCTTACCAATTAGTTCACTCATATTACCTGGTTATTTATTGATTTATGTAATTGATAAGATGTTTTCAAGCCCAAGTTGAAATTTATATCTTAAATTAGGATAGCATATTCTAATATTATCAAGTTCAATATATCATTATAGTTCATAATAATTCAAGAGGATGGGACTAACAGATGATTATAGTTCTATGGTAAATGAAATCCCTTTGCGCTATAAGTTATATATATTTATTTGGATAAATAATGAATTTTAAATATTATTGTTTGTATTTCCATTAGTGATAATAAATATATAATTGACACCTCATGATATAATGTATTTTTATTTACAAATAAGGCTTGAGCTGCAAACCAAATCATATTGAACCTTTTTTCTGTTCGAAATAATTACAAACTAAATCATATGGTTAGGTAGGAATTTAAAAGAAAAACCAAAATGCACCAAACCTATCCCTAATAAGTAATAGTATGCTTAGATTATTTGCGGAAAAATTACAAACGAAGGGATCAATATTTATACTATGTTTGGAAAGTAATGGAATTTAAATGGAAGGTAGGTGACAGGAAAGAATAAGATAAAAAAAAAAAAAAAAGGGAAAATGAAAGGAATGATATGGATGAGATTAGCCTTGATTATATGGATCGATGGATAAACAGTGTACCAATAGGAAACCATAAAAACATGCCTAACTTTTGATCTAAGAGGAGTTACGGAACCCATGACACCAAACTGAAGACTGAATTAAGGCCTAAAATGAGCTATTTAAATTTTTTGGGCTTTGCAATTTTGGATTTCTTTAGATTTTATTCCCTATTTTTATTTTGGTGTCTTATTTAGGGTTAGGGTTATATATATTTATTATTGTCGTCGTTTGTGAATAGTTATCAGAAAATAAAGTTTGTTTCTATTTTTCTGTATTGTCTTTCCATTATTCACATTGTGTCAGAAAATTTATGGATTTTTTATTTGGATAAAGAGCGAAAAAATGAATAGAAAATTAAAAATTAATTTTTTTTTTATAAAAATCCATTAAAGTCTCCATATACTGGACATACACTTTTATTTAAGGGAATATTTTGTCATCTTATTTAGATATTTTATTTTAGATGGTGAAAAGTTTTCCTCCTTAATGTCGTGTTTGTAGACAATGAAATCAATAGAAAGTTGTGGAGGCGGAAGGAATTCAATGGAACTGTTGTGTTTGGATAATTAAAGTGAATATTGATAATGATAAAATCAATCTAAATCCACTTTTAATCCCATTTTGTTTCTCTTCTCTCTCTACTTTTAAAGAGAAAACTGTGGTTATTAGTGGAAATTGTGTAAAATTATCAACATACCCGAAAAGCAAAGTTAGAAAAGTAAAGTAAATAATATTTTAGTCAATTTATACATCGCTTTTCTCTATTTCCCCCTTTCTTTGATTTCCATCCAATAAATCCAAACCAAAAATAAAAACTTTATTTCCTTTGGTTTCTTTTCCATTCTTCTTCTTTCCACCCATTTCTATTAATTCCTACTTTTTTCCCCCTAAAAATTGCCAAATCAGATTAAATCAATCTTCTCCCCTTTCTTCCCTTTTCAAAACAAGGAAAAATAAAATTTCCATGGCACATTCTCTCCATTTCCCTTCCCACAATTCAAACATAGTGTTAAGTTCAAATTGAAATAGATCAATTTTTTTTTTTTTTTGTCAAAAGACATTAAACTTTCAAATAGTTAAAACAAACATCAACGTTATGCTAAATAGTAAAGATAAAGATTGGACTTTTAAGTGATTGAAACAGAGGATCAACATTATAATAATTGATTTCAATAAAGATTCTATCACTATCCTATAAATGTATCACATCAACTCAATTTAGTTGTGCTATAACATGTTGATATTTATTTTAATCACTTGGAAATTCATACTTTTCTATGAATTTGACCTCAAATATTTATTTGTCACATGTAATTTTGTTGATTACTTGACTATGAGCACAGATAAATGAAATTTTTGTAGTATAAACTTTAATAACGATTTTCCGAACTTAACATATACATATGCGGGCTTATATATGAAGTGACTTATTCCATCACAATATTGAACTTTGTGAGGAGAAAGGGAAAGCAGAAAATGGCAAGTTTAATGAGAAAGAACACTGCCAAATATCATTTTAAGATCTATTAGGTAGCCTTCTTCTTGGTGCCATTCAGTCAACCCAAAAAATGAACTTTTATATGCGAGGTTATTAATTTTTATTATCCATTGAAGGTAATAAAGAAGCAATACCCTTTATATCTTTATTTATTTGAATTTAATCGAGAAAGTACTAGTTACTTTTAGGGTATAAAAATTTTTGTTCCTTAATAGAAAGTTCGTACAATATGATAATTTAAAATCAGCCTTCGATAAAATAAAAATAAACCAATAAATAAACCCTCTTTGACTTTGCTTCTATTATATATATGTATATAACTTACTATATCTCTACATATTACATGTAAATTATCCTACATATGGAGGTGTATGGGTTCAACTTAGGAAATTATATGCGTGTCCCGTGAGTATCGAGGAGTAAGGTGTAATGACATGTAAGAGATGAGTAGTAGAGAAGTCTATAGAGAGGAGAAGCATGCAGTCCCAATAGACTCAAATGCACTTATAATTGATGGGGGAGCAATAAAGCATCCAACCTTACTAGACTAAGTAAAATGAAGTATCTAGTGTTTTGAGACAAAAATCTAGCAATAGAGTGGCGTATCATAGAATTTTAGAATGATCCAAATTGAAAGGGCTATCGTATTTATAGAACTTGGCAATCATCTATAAATATTATTTGTTAGATCACGACAATAATCAATAACTAAGATGAGTCCCTTACAAATGGATCCATAGTGGACTCCCTTAAGAACCCAAGTCCACTAAGGACACTTTTTGTAATATATCAGCCTTATTGAGAAGAGATAAAGTTGAGGCAAATCAATTCCAACAGACCCTACTTTAAGCTTACTGTACCATTTTTCCCTTGATTATTCCAAAATAACTGAACTTAACTATTTAACTAGTGTCACTTTAGCATAAAGAGTCAAATCCTGGTCAAAACTAGGCTTCGGCCCATAAATCAAATTCAACCCTCTGCAATATTCATAAGATCATATATATATACATATATTATATATTGTATTTATAATCTAACAAAACATATATCTAACAGTGTCAATGCAATGTTATGTTATACATAATCTAACTTCCTATATTACTGCTTGTGAACCAAATAAACAAAAGAATACTTAGAAACAAACTCCAAATATTCTAACTTGTAATAGTACTCTCAAGTATGTGGGCCTGTTTGGATTGTCAGATTTTTATTTGTATTGGATCAGTACTGGTTCAGTATCGATTCGGTTTA
The DNA here is from genome assembly GCA_024138025.1 of Combretum micranthum. Lineage (NCBI taxonomy): Eukaryota > Viridiplantae > Streptophyta > Magnoliopsida > Myrtales > Combretaceae > Combretum > Combretum micranthum. Next base: position 38,995 of record JAMXBD010003086.1, on the reverse strand, counting down.
ATCAGTTTATAAGTAAAACTATCGGTTTTTCATCAGTATCATATCTGTATAGGTTTAGTATCTATTTAATATATCTTCAGTTTGAAAACGATGCCAAAACAATACTAAAACAATGATCCAAACAGGCCCCTAGTATATTTAACTTAATGGAGAGAAGAAAGCAAAGATCAAATTGGGTGTGAAAAAGTAAAGGAATTCCAAACTTCAACTTTCAATTTTCACTTGTAGAGGGATAAATGTAGATTTTAGGTCTTAAAGCCCATAAATGATTTAGGTTTAACTCTTTAGGCTGAGTGACAGGGTTAAAGAGTCAAGTCCGTAAAATTGGGATGACTAAGGGAGATTTGGCATGGTAGGCTTAAAGTACGGACCGTTGGACTAGGCCAACACATCCGCTCTCAACATTTCTTAAAGAGTTCATACACTTAAAGAAACCTTCCATGGGCTAATGAGCCTATGGAGAAATACTTCATTAGGAGTACTCATCTCTCCTATCGATGGTTAATATGATCTAACAAATGTTTTTAAGAGTTAAACTCTATAAATACACAGAGCTTCTCCTCATTTGATTGATTGAGAAATTAACATAAACATTATCATCCTACTGAAATATTCTCACAAGAGATCAACTAGAGTCTAGTTTAAAGAATACATAGCCTCTTCTCTTAAATAGTAGGGTTGATACTATATAGCTCTTCTATATGTCACTAGTATGTTTAAACTTCTTGAGATTGCCTACTCCCCCTCCCCACCTTATGACTCTTAGTCATTCTTGTGTTTGCTTTCACGCTACTCTTTTAAAGCCACCTATAGCATGAGACACATGTTGTATGTACATGACCACTGTGATAAGATCTACCCCACTACATCACTTAATTCAAGTCAAATCCACGAAATGAACTTAAAAAACCTCAAAAGTATAGCTTCAAGGAGTTCAACTTTCAAATGCATAAAAGTAGCATCTTAAATCCATAGTGATAGGAAAGTAAGGAACAAAAAATGGGTACGTGAAAAGTGTGAAATTTGATGCAATATACGTGTCCAATTGTCACTTACCTCTAATCTGGTGTTGATCAACAAGAAAGAGGAATAAAACTTAACCTTGACCTTGTGATGGTTCCCCTACCACCGCTCGACCCCTCCTTTTCTTTTTTGTTTTTTTTTTTTTTTCTTTTCAGAGACAGAAGTAGAATAATTCTAAAGAACCCAGAAAGATGTACTCACAGGGTGTTTGCTTCCTGAGAAAATTAGTTTATATAGAAGAGAGTGGCCGTCCAAGTAAATCACTGGAGAGTACACGTGTGCGCTATCAGACAAGGGGTTAGTAGTTACAACAGTTCAATCCCGAGAAACATAAATCAAATGGGTCATAATTTCAATGTTTGTAAGCGTTTGTCAGCGGAGGAGAGAGAGAGTGTTCTTGTGCCTGCTATCAGACAAGGTCTTGGCAGTTACAATTGCTTAGTTCCGGGAAATAATATTAAATTTCAAATGGATATTCCAACGGTGGACAAAAACATAAATATGTATAATTCCCATATCGGGGGCACTATATGATTACGCCGGCCACTCCAAGGGTTTTGTTTCATTTTGCTTTTCTATATATCGTATAATTATAATATTTAATTAATCAATACTATATATCTAATTTTTATCCTAAATTAAATAGAAGCTGAGACATATCCATAAACTAACATTTATAAATATAAATAAACCACATGCATGTTTATTGTAAAAAAAATAATATAATGATGAAAAATATAGGGTAATGCAAATTTTAATTTATTATAAATTCTTAAATTAAACTCTCACATGGTGATTTCACTTATATAATTTTTGAAAACACATATAAATCCGTAAATTGTTGCTAAAATCTCAAGTTCGTTGCTAAAATGATTGTGAAAAAAGAATGAATAGTAGGACTTTATCGAGGGTTTAATATATATATATATATATATATAGTGATATAAAGACATAAAAAAAATATTTTGAGAGTTTGTGGAATTTTTTTGGACTTCAATATTTAAGTGGTGTAATGATAATTTATTAAAAAAAAAAAAGAAGAAGACTATTGTTGTAGCAGTAAACTTCTTTGTACATTCATCATAACTGGTTTTTTTTTTTTTTTTGTCAAAACAGCAGTAGATATCATTAATATGAACCATCGAGTGGATGAGAAAGGAGGAGTTTGTGAGGGATTTAGTGTCATCCATGATTTTCCCTATATTTGCCAATTGCATTTTAAAGAAGAAGCAGAAAAGATTGAAAAAAGATCTTTGAGTTTGTCTCAACGGCAATATTATCCCAGTTTCTTTGCTTGCCAATAATCAACCCTTCCCTTGGAGCAACTGTTTCTACTACTATGATTTTTGATCCTCCAGTGTATTTTGCTATAGCCTTTAACAGATTGCCCTTAGCATCTCTACATATTACTCCAATGCCTGAGTCTCTAGATTCCAAAGCCACTGTCGCATCACAATTGACCTTAATGCTTCCTTGTCTTAGTGGTGTTCATTTGCCCAAATGTTAAAGATTGCAAATCGTTGTACGACGCTCTATGTGATAGCTCTACATTACCTCAACCTCTGCCTGTGCTTCCTCAGTTAGATTGCTCCCCAAGTTCTCGTTGTTGGAAGATTTTGTTGTGCTTAGACATCTCCCCAAGGTGGGTCGATGGGGTCCGACCTATGGACCCGACCTCACGACTGAAGTCCAAATTATCGGGACCCATAACCGTCTCGAGCAAGAGTTAAGGCGGATCTAATCCATGGACCTGTTGGGTCCTGAAGCAAGCCGAAACGAGTCGAACTCATCTCATTTTTAATGAGTATATTAATTTTTAAATTATTTTTAAATTTTTTAATGAGGAAACCTAAGGAACCATTGGGTCCACGAGTTTCCTTGGTAGGTTAGACCCATCCTGCCAAGTCGGTCCTAGTTCGAACTCGGCCCAAAGATGTCTAGTTATGCTTCAACTCGTCCTTTGTAGTGATATTTCCTAGTCATTACATTCATCATAAATTTAGGCACTATGAATGTGATTCATAAAGAGTTGAAGAAAATGGCATAAGCGTGGAAGTAGGTCATTTTGTTAGGAACTTTGTTTAATGACTAGACATTGATTATTTAATTATTTCTTCAATTAGCAATTAGCATTATGAAACGCAAATGTAACCAGTCTACTAAGCTGGTACTATATACATAGGTCATGGTATAGTCATATATATATGTATGTATATACAAACATATAAATTTATCTATGATAGAATCCATTTCAAATTTTTTTAGCAATATGTCTTTCTATATAAATTAGAAGAAATTCACCCTTTATGTTATTTCTTAGCTTATTCTTCATAATATTCATGATGGAAAAAGAAAGGTTTTGGTTGTCGCAGTCAAGATTGTAAGAGTCAATTGACCAAATTAAACATCTGTACGGATGGTTTAGCCAAAACTGATAAATAAAAAATAGCTTGCATGCATGTCATAACAATGGTGAAAGTTTGTAGTCCAATGATAGCAAATTTATATATTTTATTGTGGCTATGGTTGAAAGATGATTGTTCATGGGTGTTATAGAGTATTGTTGTAAATAATATCTCATTTACTGGTATATGTAATGAAGTGTTAGGTGGATGTCGGTATATCAACTATTAGAGACTCACCAATCTCTCTCTCTCTCTCTCTCTCTATATATATATATATATATATATATCTTGCTCCTTGTAGGTATCAAGAGACCTACATATCAATTTCACAATTACATTTCATTTAGTTATATTTAGTTCTACTCTACATTTTCATCTTATAACATTTTCCAATTTTACATGGTTCAAAGCATCAATCCTAAAGTTTGTTAGCACTCACTTTTGTCTCTTCGGGTCACCTTGTTAGAGTGATCTTTTGGTTTTGTTTGTACATTGTAAATTGTGTTGCGTGGTCAGTAGTCGTATAGGAGTTGCTTGGTTGTGTATGCTGTGGGTCTGTTTGTGAAGCCATATTGTGGCTGGTTGCTAGCGTTTGTCTTAGTTGTGTGGACTGTGTAGCAAGAGTTGGTTAGTGATATAGATGTATGGAATTTAAAATTAGTAGCAAGTTAAAAATCCCAAACTTAAGTCCTAAATATGATCATGTATGGGCAAATGGACCTATTGATATTGAAGTATAGGATTAAAGTACAAGTATCATTTTCATAGGAATTCATGAGTATTAATAATCACTTTTTTTTAATGTTTGACCTGCAAATTCGATTGGATTAAGATATAACTAATTAATTAAAGAAAATCATGAGTGAAGTCTAAATAATTCTTTAAATAAATGAAATTTTCGTAAATCTAAACTATTTATTAGGTTTGTTGGAGGGGGAAAAGAGAGACAACTTTATGTCAGGTGTGGTAAGGTTTCAAATTTATAAAGTGCAAATTTATCTCTCCAAAATATTTAAAAATATATACATGGACTCAAAATTCACCTGAAGTTTTAGATTTATCTGCATGCAATTAATAATTAAGGGCATAAGTTTGTTATTTGTAAGTGCCTTTAGAATATATATTATTTATTTATTTATTTGGACTTAACTCATAGGATATGTGATAGGACCTAGTGAATATGGTTTAGTATTTGGATGGCTTGGGGAGAATTAGCTTGGTGGGCTTGGAACAGGGATCGTCAGACTATTCCACAGCATCCAACATTTCTTAGGCAGGCTCATGCACACAAGAAAGATGACTATTAGCCTTGACCCATGAGAAACTTTATCTCATTAGTCAAATTTTGAAATGATATAATGGTCATCATCCACGCTAGGTGTCAATAAATACTCAGTTACTCCTCCTCATTTCCAATTTTTGGAGGAGAGAAGACAAACAACAATCTAGAGAAGAAGCTCTATTAAGAAAGATCAAATAACGAAACTCAAGTAATTTCTATGTCAATGCTCAAGAACTACAAGGTTAATGCACAAGGTTTATTCAAGCTCCCTTACCTATCACTTGCACATTAGAGATGCTAAGACTGTCTATTCTTCTTCCATTGTTATTCTCTTCAAACCATCATCAAGTGCCATACCCTTAGCTGAAATACGTCAAACCTTCACCTATATTAGAAATTAGGTTTAAATAGATTAAATGAATCAAATGAATCATAGAATATAATTATACAAGTTGACAAAACAAGGTTAGTAATTAAATAAGTTGAAATTTGAGATTTTGATCCCTAAAATCTCTAAATATGTCATTAAAATATTTAGAGGATTCCTAAACCTTCAAACTATAGTTAAAATATCAATTTCTAAATCTCTGTAAAATTTGAGTTCATTTGCTTGAGTAAAAATATCAGCTCTCAAACCCAAACTCAAATTAAATATCTTTTTATCTAAAGTAAATTCCTAAATTAAGTTCTCATTTTCAGTTATTAATTTCTAACCTATTATTTCAGAAACCATCTTTTAAATGCTTTAAGAACTATAGATTTGATATGATAGTTCTAAATTTATACCTTATTCGAAAAATATCTAATTTTTAATCTTATCTTTTCCTTTTCCATTTTTTTCTCTGCTTCTCTCTTCTTCTTATTTTTTTTTCTTTCTTGCTTTCTTTCTTTCGTTCCTTTCTTTCTTTCTACTCTTTCTCTCTTTTCTTCTCTTTAATTCCTCTTAATCTTAAATTCAAGAAGATACAAAGTGGAAATCAAAGCTAGAAAATGAAATAGAAGAAGGAAATCAAAGGTAGAAGTGCAAGAAAGAGTTTAAGTGTGCATGTGTTCTTAGAGAGCTAAGTTCTCTATATCTATTTCTCTTTGTTTTGCTTGTTATTTACAGATGTAATTGGTGAAGTGATGTTGAATTGAGTTGGAAATTCTCTTTACATATGTAATTGTTGGTTAATTGAATGTTGCAGGTTGGATTGTAAAGGAGGAAGAAGATGAATAGTAGTTTGGGGTTTGAAGAATTGGGTTGTTTAATGTGTTGATTGAAGTGTTTAATGTGATGTTTGTGAAGAGTATACATGTTTTATGATGCTGAATTCATATATCTAGTGGTAGGAAGCTTAGTAGATGATTTGAAGAAGTTTAATAATAGTAAAGTGTAAAAAACTATATTTTCGAAAAGCTACTCTATCATCAACGCCGCCTCTTGGAACTTCAACACTGCCGGCGTAGAGTCGCTGTTGAAGTGATCAGAAGGCACTTTCTTAATGCTGCCTCCAACGTTGCTGGTGTTGATGCTCTACGTTATCGGCGTTGAGCTTTACACCGCCGGTGTAGAAAGTGCTAGTGTTCGTTTTATAACGTTGTCCTATTTCGCAGCCTGATCGTATTTTAGTTGTAACTTTTTCATTAGACCTCCGATTGAGGTGATTCAAGTTGCTATAGAAAGCTTAAAAAGAGATCTAAAACTTTTATGTTTTAAATTTTTACAAATTCAAAAATTATTGATGCTTAAATTTTAATTCTTTCTAGCTATTGTGTTTTTCAAACTATGTCAAAACTTGTGTTTTGCTTGTTAAATGTGTTTTTACTTAGGAAATGGATCTTTTTGAGCTAAAATGAGATAAATAAGTGATATTTGATGTGTTATATGAGTTAATTGATGTAAATCAACATGAGTTTCGTAGATTTGTAGATTTAATAAATAATTTGGATTAAATATGGAAGTTAACTATAAAAATGAACTTAGTTGATAATTCTAGGTTCAACTTGGTTAAATGAACTTGAATGAGTTAAAATGAATTAGATTAATATAGTTTAATCACCTTGGCTTAGTTTTTGAGTTAAATGACTAACTATAATCAAATTGGCTAAAACTAAGTTGAAATGAGATTAATAGTTAATAATCAAATTAGATTAACAAGTTAGAATGATCTTTAATTAGCATGAGGAGTATATTGTTTTAAAAGTCTATTTGCATAAGTTATTAATGTTTTGTATATATAATTTCTTTGTATATGTTTTTGTAAAAAGAAACTATAATTAAATGAAAAGAAATACTTTGACAGACAAAAGGAGAACTATTTGTATTTTGGCGGGGCGATATTCGTAGCTATAGCGGGGTTTCTATTTAGTGTCTGATCAAATAAGGTTTAATAAAATGAGTTTGAGATGAATGGATAAAAAGCTTAAGTTCTTATATGAGTTTGATGAAGTAGATGTTAGTTTAAGTTCTTATAAGTGGTTAAATAGTTTAGGCTCTTATAAGAATTCTTTCTTGAACCATTGGTAGATATGAGATATATCTTTTGAGATAGCTTCTGCCCTACCTTTCAAGACTCTATTTGGATTTCGTAATTAAGGTACGCAGTAACTTGCGGGGTGATTGTTAGGATAGGCATCTTAAATGGACTAAGAAATTAAACTCGGCCTAATAATTGTTTGAATTGGTTGTCTATTCCACCGTTTAAATTCGTTTCTGACTTGAAATGGTAGTTCGGTATTCGATCTGGGGAGCGGCACCTTGCTTAGATTGGAGGCACGGTAGTTTTAAACGCTTAGGCCACCCTTATCATTTTGACATAACTTTCATAAGGAGTATGGCGGATAGTCGATGGGGTTATTGGTATCGGTGTAACATTTCCTTAAACCTTGAGGGAAATTCCATGGTTTAATTCAACGTTTATGGGAACGATGAACTATATTTATGTTGTGGATTGAGTTTAAGTAGAGTGGGATAACGATTGAGAATCCTAGATGAGACTATTATTTCTCGTTTTCGTATATATCATTTAGGATATATAAGTATCTGAACTACTTATATCAACTCCTTGAGCGTCATGATCGTTACTCAGGTTCCCGTACTATCCCTGTTGTTCGAAGTTTGAATACTCCCATGCTATTTTTTACTTTAAAGAAAATATAATAATCTGTTGTTGATTCATTGCATTTAGTTAAGCTCCGTGCCACTCCGTATGTGATTGTGTTATTGTGTACTGAACTTCGACTCATTCTTGTTGTTGTTGTTGTTCTTTTTACAGGTGTTATTATTGATGAAGATGGTGATGATGAGATGTTGAGGATGATGTTGATGTTGTTGAGTTGTTATGGTTGATGGTAATGTTGTAGTTGATGATGATGCTTGTTTCGGGTTTTTGGGGCGATCAAAATGACCCGTGAGAATGAGATAAGTGGGCTACGGCCGTTGAATGTCTGTATTTTCTTTTATTTTGATTTATTTAGTGAGAACTAGATTTACTTAAAATTTTGTAACTCTTTTAATGGGCTTGTTAATGCCCATATATTTTGTAAATTATAATCTACCCCTAAGAGTAGATTATAAAGTGTTTTTTTTTTAAGTTTTGTTTCTTAGAAAATTGGTTTGCTCTACAGGAGTAGAGTTTTATAAATGATTTTAATAAATTGTTTTCCGCTGCTAAATCCAATTGTTGCTAGAATCTAACTGAATGATTTCATAACCTAAAAATGAGTAGTAATGTTCAACATAAACAAAAATCTTTTTAAAAAAAGCCTTAGTGTGTAATACTTTAAAGTATTATACGTGACGATAGCACCTTAAGTGATTTAATTAATCTAATTAAATTTCTAGGGCGTTACATTAGTAGTACTTCAAAATCACGTGCTAGGCACAAAACCCACGTGACACGTACGTGATTACCTCAAGAATAACCTTACATCTATATTATTATTTAAGAGTTTATATTTCATCAAGAAGTTTATTATTTCCTATAAGATCTCTTTCCACTCCTCACCCCCCTTTTAAATTTAGCATTGTTATTTATACAAAGTACTGAGTCGTTGAAAGAAAAATAATAAAAGAATAACATTTAGTTATTCTTCGCCCATCTTATTCCCCCACCTCCCCTAAACAAAGTTATGGAAAGAAATAGGATAAGATAATTATAATTATATCTCAAAACTACTATTAGGATACAAGTAAATCTAAACTTGTAAAATATGATTTTTCTCATATTATAACTTTCGGCATAATTTTAGAAAAAGTACATATAATTTCAAATCATTGTTAAATTCTCAAAACTATTACTAAAATGACTATAAATAGCAAAGAAGGGCATGTTTTATCCATCCCTAACTATAGTATTTAGGGGATGAATTTGTAATTTGCAAAAAAAGATTAAGAAAAAGAATACCGACTTCCTCCCTATATTCATTATAATTTTTAAATAATCACTTAATGGGTATTATATATGCCATATATACATATATATATATATATGCAACTCTTAAAAACAACTTTGATCCATGACGCCAATACAACATGTAGCTTCGAAATCAATAATCACCTTGTGTGAAATATCCCATCCAACTGCAAAAAGGACAAAAATATAATTGGCTTGTAGACATGGCACAAGTGGTAGTTTTTGTTAAAACCCTGGGCTGATAATTGGATATTGATTAATTATTGACTTCATCAACCAGCCCTTTGAAAGGTCAACATGAACACACACTAAAATGAAACGATGGATGGGCGAGATCAACCGACGCGTCATTACTATCTTCAATCGTACAGAATTGACACTGTGCCTAAGATGCTGATCTGTGTGGACTCTATTGTGAAAAAAGACAAAATCTTATCAACAACGAAAACCACACAAAATTTAACACGTATACCTGGTGTTGACCTATGAAGGACACGACCATAATGAAAACAAACAAAATATCAACATTGTTCCTCGATCAGTTGCACCCGTTTAACATGTGTTTTTGTTCGATTTTGCCGTACACAAATCCATTGTAAGTACAACAAAAAATAAAAAAATGACTTCAAAGCAGTCTATACTATAGCATTCAAAAGTTACTCCTATAATATTAGATAAAAATAAAATTTAATACCTAATTTTTGAATAAAAATTTATTTTAAAATAATTAATTTAATATTTGATTAAATTTTTCACTATTATATATATATTTTACTTATAGATGTAGCAGATGCAACATATTATTAAGTTTTTACTTTTCCTCATAACACTGTTTAACATTGACAGCCTACTTAAATTATATTAATGAGATATTAAAAATAGCTAAAATTTTTTTAATTAAATATTAAATTAACCACTTTAAAATTTAAGTAACAAATTGAATTTTTGTGCAAAGTATATATCAAATTTGATATTTTCCACATAATATTTAATCATTTTGATCAAATTTTAAGTCAATCATTATATCACCTGTTAACAGTTCATTACAAGTTAGATTGATAATTATTACATCAATAAAGTTTCTGCTCATCTGATGGAATAATTTGGTAAGGCTAATTCTTTATGAAAACATATCATTCTGTAAAACAGTACTTTAAGAGATTTCAACTTCCTGTCTACTCCTTTACCATTTATCCCACCAAAATGTGGTTTATTTGAACAAGTTTTCATTCACAGGATATGAGAGCGTGTAATCACGCGATAGCAAGATACCGAAAAATAAGCTTATTTATTAATATTAAAAATTTACTTCATTTGAAAAAAGTGTACTTGGTTGAATAAAGTCCACTTTATTTACATAGGAATGATGCAATAACAAGAGTGATATCTTTTATATTTTATAAAAATTCTGGGGTAAATAAGGGGATGGTGGAAGAGAAAGCGTATTGAACGTTGGAAGAGAGATCTCGCTTAATAACTTAATTCAAACCAACAAATCTGTTAAATAAAAGAAGGATTTTAAGCATGACTATTCAAGGGGAAAAAAGAGGGAAAAAAAAAGTTGAACTTCGACGGTAAGAGCATATATATTGATAATTGGCATTATGTACCCAAGAAAACTCTGCCATATTAATATGGCCAAATATTATGATCGTGTATATAATATGGATGACTTTGAGCACTACAGAGACATAAAATATAATTATTTATTGTGTAAATATCACATTTATTAGTATCTGAACTTCATTCATTTATTACTACCTAAACTTTAAAAGTGTTAAATTTACTATTTACAAACTTTTCATATTTAGGTGAAGTAATTAATTGCAAAATTAGGTAAAGTTTAGATATCTAATTATAGTAGTTAGTTGTAAAAATAGGGGAGGTTTAGGTGTGCAATTGATATTCTAAACTTTAGATAATTAATTGTAAAAATTGATAAAATTTAGATATCAAATATGACAGTTATCCGTATTTATTATTAATAAACACAATACAAGACATATTTAATTCTTCTAATTTACATTATGAAGGATTCTAGTTTCTTTCATATTTTATTATAGTAATTTATATTATTAATAAAAAATATCTAAGTTAATGGGGATGGTTTTATGAAGGGTTAAATACAAAAAACATGACCTGTGTTTTGACTAATTTGCAAATACATGATCTATTTTTTTTTTTTTGGACAAATAGATGATCTTAGTTTTATATAAAATTATCAATATTGTTTAATTTTATATTTTTTTCAATTTTATCGTTTTTAAAAAAATAATTTTTTATATTTTATTTATTTAATCTTATTTAGTAATAATTCTATTAAATTAAATTTTTATACCAATAAGACTCTTAATATATATATCTCTAATAGTAAGTAATTATAATGACACTTTTATATAAAAGTTGGTTATCTATTTATATAAAAAAACATAAGTCATGTGTTTATAAATTGATCAAAATACTAGTCATACTTTTGTAATTAACTTTTTTAAACACATGTGTCTAGTATCATTGCTATTTAAGAAATAATAACTATCACATGAAAAAAAAAATTGTGTCTCTTTTTTTTTTTTTTCTCCTTTTGTCAATGAGTTGCATCTTTTCAAACGATTCAAAAGTGATTTATTTAATTATGTACCACCTTTTTAGTATCCGTAATGTGAATACAATATCTGCTGATATTTAACTTTAACTGATGTGCCCAAAGTCAAAACGGACTTTTGGACGAGAATCGATGCAAAGCGATTTTTTGGCCCCTATCTCCTCGTATGAACAAGACTTCCATTTTCCACATGCTGATGATATGGTAAGTGAGTGAAATTGGAGCACAGGTCCAAAAAACTACCTATGGAAAATTCTTCCGTTTCCAAATAACGTCAGATTTTTGTTAGGTGTACAGACAATGCATAGACAAGTGTCCGATACGATCTTCGCTTTTCTTTCACTTTGTGTCTTAAATTAAACTTAAAAAACCTAAATCATGTGATTTTTTTTTTTTTCAGTTTCATATATAACCAATTTTCCTTTAATAATAATAAATTTTTTTAATTATTTTATCCAATCTCAAAATAATTTTTTTTTTTAAATTTGGGATTTAAGTACTCAAATTAAGGGTGTCTTAATACACACAAAACAAGTACAAATAATTTATGATAAACTACACAAACAATCCCTAAAATCTTTTAAAATTGCATAGACTCCTTACTTTTTAAAAGTTGACACTGAGACCTCATAAAATCATAACTTATTATTTGAGATAAATTGCATTGACATCCTCTACTTTTCAAAAGTTTGGCACCTAGACACCTCAAAACCAACTTCTTAGGGGGTTATGGATTTCACAGAGTCCATGTGTTACTTTTTAAAAACAAGGGAGTTGCACAATTTTAAAAATTTTCAAAGGGTATGCATGCAACTTGCTCAAAAAGTATATTTACAACTAATACTTCTAGTAATTAGGTTAACATTATTCCTAACGCAATTTACTTGTTTTGTTTTGTTTTTTTAAGATAAATGCAATTTGACTCTTTTAGCTTAAAACACTTTCATAATTTTTTTCCTTGTATCTTGTCCAATAAAAATACACTTAGTGGTCTCCTTCCTCTCAAACTTGATTTAGAGATGATTGGGCATAAACATATAGCACGCATATCCAAACACATGAAAGTGGCTTACTATGAGTTTTGCTTTCCACAACACCTCAAAGTGACTTATTGTTGCTATTTTTATGCATTTACCTTAAAATCTTCTTATAACATTCCTTGTGTAAAGGAGTCCACATACTTTTAAAAAATTTCAAACTTTTTAATGGAATTTGCTCAAAAATATATTTATGACTTATACTTCTAACAATTAGGTTAACGTTATTCTTAATGCAATTTGTTGGGTTTATTTTTAAATAAACCGGATGAGCTAATATGTGTTAATAAAATAATTGTGTAATAAAAATATCATAACATATAAAGTCCAAATAAAGTGATCTAATAAAGTTATGGACTTTAATGCATCGTACAAAGTATATAATATTATGTGTAAAGACCGAACATATTGCTCCTATATTATGATGGATTTGCTTTTCTATTTTATAATGAGCAGGTTTCCTATTTTATGAAAGACATAATAGGAAATAATAAATATGGTCATGGCCCCTAAGTCTTATCTAATGCACATTACTTATCCACCATCCCATCACTAAAGAGAAGAGAGAGAGAGAGAGAGAGAGAGAGAGAGAGAGAGAGAGAGAGAGAGATAGAGAGAGAGAGAGATAAATCCCTTAAAAATTGCATATTGACTTAGAAGACCAAACCATCCAAATCAAAAGGATCTTATGCGTCTTTCATATCCTAAATTCAGGTACGTTGCCACAATTACTTTTATATATTTATGCCATAATCTTGCTCATGTGTTATTTATTTTAGGGATCTAAGATTTAATCTCAACAAGTGGTATCAAAGCAACCATGCACGAGATTAGATCCATAAGATTTGTTATGATTAAAGGTTTGCATAAGAATTTGATGGAAACACAAGAAATGGAGATAGCAATAGACATTTTAACACATCAGATCCATTAATTATTCATGGAGGTCCAATTACAAGAGCTAAGGCAAAGTAGAAAAAGGAGACTTTAAATGCACTTATTGAAGATACTTGGAGAAAACAAAACTTGCATGGGGATTTCACCAAAGCATTAGGATTAAATCATGAGCAAAGGCTTATAATATGATTTAAGAATGTCTAGAAACTTTTAACATTCTTATTTATGTTATCATGAATAAGAGGCAAGGCATTTTATTATCAGGCCCATATTAGTTATGATTTATGTTAGCGTGTTAAGGCCTAATTTATGTTTTATTTCACTTAGGGTTTTCTTTTCGTGGGGTTACAGTAGGTTATAAATAGACACATTTTTTGTGTACATGAGAGATTTTGATGAAGTATTATTTAGAATTTTCTTATGAGATTTTCCATTATTCCTTAAGAACAAACTGAACTTGTCAAGATTATTCAATCTTGTGGCATTCTATTACTTAGGTTCCTATCTACAAGATGATAGTGGGTCTAAGATCTCTCCTTTCTATTGAATATTATACTAAGATTCGTGGCTTTAAGACGTCATAGGGTTGTATATTCAAGGTTCTTTTCTTGATTTAGACGTTCCTTTCTGCGTTCTTGCGCTATTCTATAGATTCACATCTAGAGGATCGCATCAGATTTGGTATAAGAGCTTTGGATCTTAGTCAATATGTATTCCTTTGATTTTCTTTCCTTTTCCTTCTTTTGTCTCCGTTGAGTTGTTTTATTTTCGTTTGTGATTCTTTTCTCTTCTTTTAAATCTTACAATTAGAGTTTATGATTGCACCAAAAAAAAAAAAAAAAAAACACAAAGAAGAAAAAAAAAAAAACGCAAAAAGAAAAGAAAAAAAATATTTCTTATCTTGCCTGACATAAGAATTGGTTTGCAATCTTTCTTTCTTTTTTTAATTTTGCCTCTACATTGAATTAGATATCTTTATAAAAGAAAAAAAAGTATTCTTTTTCCATTGAAATCGAGAGTCAAATTTTCTTCTTTTCTTTTCATCTTCTTCCTTAAATCTTCCTATTGTTGAAATTGTATTCTTGAAGCTTTGGTTTGGCACCCCTAATCTTGGTGAGATTAGAATGTTCAAAGGAAGCTTAGGAGATCATGCTAAGAATTTAGTGTTGAGAGAACTGTTTTCTTGAGTGAAACATGAGCAAAGTGATATAATACTCAAGTGAAACACGTAAGAGAGTGCAATAAGGTTACTTTTGTTCTAACTAACATTGTTTTTGCATATGTATAATCAATTCTCATGACAAAGAAGGAGAAACGCCCCATAAGTATAATTCAAAGCTAATGTATGAAGCTATAACGACGCAATTTGAATGTATGGAACTTATGCTTGATGAAATAATAGATCATATGAAGAAACAAGACACTATCATTGCTAAATTACAAAATGAGCAACCTTCTAGGGTTTTTAGAAATCCAAAGAAAGGTGGATCAGTAAGCTGTGGAAATGCTTATGGAGATGATTGTCTAAAATTTGATGATCAATTTTCATTTGGAGAACAAGATAGGAGTATGGCAAGAAGGCAAAGTGATAACGTAGATAGGAATATAGGCAATGTTTGATTGAGTTAGTGTTTGATTGCTATAACTATTTAGAGGAAAAGAAGGTAAAGCTTCCAATAATAGAATTCACTAACTATGCAATAGTATGGTGGGATCGGATGATACTTAGTAGGCACAGAAAAAGTGAACAGCCCATTGATACTTAGGA
The DNA here is from genome assembly GCA_024138025.1 of Combretum micranthum. Lineage (NCBI taxonomy): Eukaryota > Viridiplantae > Streptophyta > Magnoliopsida > Myrtales > Combretaceae > Combretum > Combretum micranthum. Next base: position 23,584 of record JAMXBD010003086.1, on the reverse strand, counting down.
TGAGATGAAGGTTGTTATGAGAAGGAGATGTGTCCCTACTTACTATTATAGGGAATTATATAAGCATCTATAAAGTAAAAAACAAGGATGTGTGTTGTTGAGGATTATCATGAGGAGATGGAGATAGCTAGGATCCAAGCCAACATAGAGGAAGATAGAGAAGCTACCATGGCTAGGTTTCTTTGTTGTTTAAACAAAGACATTTCCAACTAGGTCGAGTTACACCATTATGTTGAGTTGGAGGACATGGTCCACATGGCAATGAAGATTAGAAGGCAACTTAAGAGCAAAAGTGCAACCAGGTACGATTCTAAATCTTATTCAATGTCTAATTCTACATTGAAACCAAATTGTAGGAATAAGGATGATAAACCCTTGAACAAGCCTAAGGATGATGTTGCAAAGGCTAACACATATGTGGACAGTAAAGGTAAGATTGAAAATCAACCTGATCAAATTAGAAATATTAAGTGCTTTAAGTGTTTAAGGGGTGGTCATATAGCTTCATAAGATCCTAATAGGAAAGTTATGTTCATGAAGGATAGGCATGTAGAATTAGCAAGTGAACATGGAGATGATAGTGATAGTGAAGACAATGTGTCACCTTTGGAGGATGCTAATGATGTTGAGTGTTCTACGTATGAAACTTTAGTGATAGAGGGCACACTTAATTTGAAAAGTGAAGAAGAGCACAATGAGTAGTGTGATAAGATATTCCATACACATTATTTAAATGCAAATAAGTTGTGTAACGTGATTATTGATAGTGGAAGCTGTATAGATGTAGCTAGTACCTTGCTTGTGGAGAAGTTGAAGTTGCTAACCATCAAACATCCAAGACCATACAAATTGAGATGGTTAAATGATAGCGGTGAAGTAAAGGTGAATAAGCAAGTTATAGTATCATTTTCTATAGGTAGATATAATGATGAAGTTATATGCGATGTAGCACCTATGTATGCAAGCCATATGCTACTGGGGAGATCGTGGCAATATGACAGGAGAGTCATGCATGATGGTTACAAGAATAGATACTCTTTGGTTTTCAATGGACAACAATACAACTTTGGTCCTTTGTCTCTAAAGGCAATGCATGAGGATCAAATGCGTATTCAAAAGCAATATGAAGAGTTGAAATCTAAAGAAAATGCACAAATAAAAGATAATGTGAGTGTGAGTGACACAAAGCCGAGAGATTAGTAAGAAAAGAAAAGAGTGAAAATAAACTGACATTGAGGGAACAAATTAGAATGTAAGCAAAATAATTTAAAAAAAAAGTGAGTTTTTATGCAAAAGAGAGTGAAGTTAAGAGAGCTATGTGTGCGAGGCAGCCTATACTTGTACTTATGTACAAGGATTTTTGGCTTAATACTAGCGATCTTAACCAATCTTCTCCTAGTTTTGTCCATGATCTTATACAGGAATATGGTGATTTGTTCCCTGAGGAGAGTCCAAATGGTATATCGCCACTTAGGGGAATCAAGCATCGAATCGATTTCATTCCTAGAGCTAGCATTCCAAATGGACCAACGTATAGATGCAATGCGAAGGAAACTAAAGAGATTCAAAGACAAGTTGAGAGCTCATATCCAAAGGCTATGTTGATGAAAGCCTTAGTCCCATGTTGTTCTAGTACTGTTGGTGTCGAAGAAAGATGGATCTTAGAGAATGTGTGTTGATTGTCGTGCCATCAACAAAATCATTATAAAGTATAGAAATCCCATCCCTAGATTAGATGATATGCTTGATGAGTTGTATGGTGCTTGTGTGTTCTCTAAAATTGATCTGAAAAGTGGTTATCATCAAACTAGAATGCATGTAGGAGATGAATGGAAAACAACATTTAAAACAAAAGATGGTTTATATGGATGTTTTGTCATGCCTTTTGGTTTAACTAACGTACCTACCACTTTCATGAGACTTATGAACATATTTTGTGTGCCTTTATTGGTAATTTTGTTGTTGTTTATTTTGATGACATTTTAATTTACAGTAACAGTATAGATGAGCACTTGGTCCATTTGAAATATGTTTATGAGATGTTACATAAAGGAAAATTGTATGTCAATCTCAGTAAGTGTTCTTTTTTTACAAAACAGATTGTTTTCTCAATATATGTTGTAAGTGCTCAAGGTATTCAGGTTGATCAAGAAAAGGTTAAAGCTATTCTAGAATGGCCAAGACCTATATCTGTTAGTGAAGTTGGGAGTTTTTATGGTTTTGCTAGTTTTCTATAGGAGATTTGTTAAGGACTTTAGTAGTATGGCCACACCATTAACTAAAATAGTGAAAAAAAGTATAGGCTTTAAGTGGGATGTAGAGCAAGAAATGAAGTTTAATTTATTTAAAGATAAATTAAGCACAAATCTTATTCTAGCATTACTTAATTTTGATAACACTTTTGAAATTGAATGTAATGCTTCTAGATATGGTATTGGAGCTATCTTGATGTAGGAAAGGAAGCCGATTGCTTCTTTAGCAAGAAATTGAGTGGGACATCTTTGAATTACCCTATTTATGACAAGGAGATGTATACATTGGTGAGAGCCTTAGAGACATGGTAACATTACCTATGTCAAAGGAGTCTGTGACCCATACCGATCATAAAAGCTTGAAGTATCTTAGGAGTCAAGGTAAATTGAACAAGTGACATGCTTGATGGATGGAGTTCATAGAGACATTTCCTTATGTTGTCAAGTATAAACAAGGCAAGGAATGCGTTAATCTCTACTTTGAGTGCAAAATTACTTGGATTAGAGCACATTAAAGAATTATATGTTGATGATCCTGATTTCGCTAATGTTTATAAGGCATGTGAAAAAGGAGCATTTGGTAAGTTCTATAGGCATGAAGGGTATTTGTTTAGAGACAAACAGATGTGTATGCCTGACTATTCTTTAAGAGAGTTGCTAGTGCATGAATCATATGGAGGTTGCTTGATAGGAAACTTTGGTGTTAAGAAAACTTTAGATATTTTGGATGAGCACTTTTTTGGCCACATATGAAAAGGGATGTTGAGATAATATGTGTGAAGTGCATAAAATGTAAATAAGCTAAATCCAAAGTTTTACCCCATGGCAGTGTACACCTTTGCCTATTCCTCATGAACCTTGGGTAGATATATTTATGGATTTTGTTTTGGAGCTACCTAGGTCTAGAAAGGGTCATGATTCTATTTATGTGGTTGTTGACAGATTTTCAAAGATAATATTTTTTACCCTATCATAAAACTATGATGTATCTAACATTACCGATTTATTCTTTAGAGAAATAGTGCACTTGCATGGTGTTCCAAATACCATTATTTATGATCATGATGTTAAATTTCTTAGCTACTTTAGAAAATCATTGTGGGTGAAATTAGGAACTAAGTTGTTGTTTTCGACCACATGTCATCCCCAAACTGATGGACAAATGAAGGTAGTTAATAGAACTTTAACTCAATTATTGTGTGCTATTATTCAAAAGATTTAAAAGAATTAGGAAGATTGTTTGTACATGTTGAGTTTGCATATAATCGTAGTGTTCATTCTACCATTGAATGTTCATCATTTGAAGTTGTTTATGGTTTTAATCCACTAACTCAATGGATTTAATTCCCTTACTTGTTGATGAGTATGTTAGCTTAGATGATAAGAAGATGACTGTGTGAGGTAGCATATAAAAAGAAGGATGGAACAATATGCAACACAAGCTAATAAAGGATGCAAGAAGGTTGTGTTTGAACCTGGTGATTAGGTTTTGATACATATGTGTAAGGAGAGAGTTCCTTTAAAGAGGCATTCCAAGTTGTGTCATAGGGAAGATGGACCATTCTAAGTGGTAGGAAGGATCAATGGAAATTCCTACAAATTGGATTTGCTTGGTGAGTATGGTGTTAGTGCTACTTTTAATGTTTTTTATCTTTCCCTTTTTAATTTTGATGTAGGTGAAGCTGATTCGAGGATGAATCCTTTTAAGGAGGGAGAGAATGATGGAAATGCAAGCAATGGAGATAGCAATAGATATTTTAACACATCAGATCCATTAATCATTCACGGAGGTCCAATTACAACAGCTAAAGTAAAGAAGATGAAGGAGCCTTTGAATGCACTTATTGAAGATACTTGGAGAAAACAAAACTTGCATAGGGATTTCACCAATGCATTGGGATTAGATCATGAGCAAAGACTTATATATATGATCTAAATGTGTCAAGAAGCTGTTTAGAAACTTTTATTATGTTTATTTATGTTATCATGTAATAAGGGGTTGGGCTTTTTATTATTAGGCCCTTATTAGTTATGATTTATGTTAACGTGTTAAAGCCCAATTTATGTTTTATTTCACTTGGGGTTTTCTTTTCTTAAGGTTACAATAGGTTATCAAATAGAAACATCTATTGTGTACATGAGAGATTTTGATGAAATATTATTTATAATTCTCTCATTAGATTTTCCCTTATTCCTTGAGAACAAACTGAACTTATCAAGATTATTCAATCTTGTGGCGTTCTATAATTATATCTTAGGTTCCTATCTACAAGATGATATCGGGTCTAAGATCTCTCCTTTCCATTGAATATTGTACCAAGGTTCATGGCTGCAAGACATCATAGGGTTGGTGTATATTCAAGCTTCTTTTCTTGATTTAGATGTTCCTTTACCCGTTCTTATGATGTTCTCTTCATTCGCTCTTTCCTTATCTTTAAAAGTTTAGGGTTTTTAGTAGATTAACATGAATGGATAAAGAGTAAAATTATGGGATGGTAAGGATGTGACTTTGGTTGTATCCATGCAATAATTTTAATTGTATTGATAAAATATAAATAAAGATTGCATCTTTATTTGAATGTAAGTGAAATATATGTTTAATAATATGTTATTGATTCAAGAAATTGTGTGTTAATAAGAATTTTTTAGATTCTAGAATCATTTTTATAGCTTGATTATGATAAGCTCATGATGTAAATGCCTTATGATTTTGTTATGGTAACTTTGTGCAATCAAGTAGTTAACTACAAGATATTTTAAATTTGGTACAATTCCAAAGCAAGGAACTACTTTTTGAAAGATTTTATTATATTAGATCTAGTATTTAAGAAAGTTTACAAAGCTTAAAAGTAAATTAAATTTGGAAAAGCTATTGGCTATTGCCATATTAATCCGCTAATCACTCATAAGTATGAATCCTTTAAAGCTTTTATTAACCAAAAAAAAAAAAAAAAAGAATCCAAAGTTCAAATTATGACAATTTTATATCTACTATCTTAAGATGGATGATTGGAATAATATGTTATCAAGGGATAAATTACACCAGTGGTCATAATGTTTAGGGGTAAGTTCATTTTGAGTTATAACGTTTGGAAAAGTGATTCAATTCAAGTCTCTGTGGGCATGTGTCACCTTCTCTTACTAACACTTATCACCTCTTGATGACACATGATAACTTTTGCTATTGATATGTGTCCATGGAGACCTAAATTGAATCACTTTTTCAAATGTTGTGACCCAAAATGAGCTTATCCCCAAAGTTGTGATCTCTTTTTAACCACTCTAAATGTTGTAATCCAAAATGAACTTACCTCCAAATGTTGTGACATACTAGTGTAATTTACCCGTTACTAAAGTAATCTTTCCTATGGAAATCATTTGTATAAATAGGATAGAAAATGTTGTGTATATGTAAATCATGAAAATACAGATCGGCCTGAAAGAAAGTTAATATTTGGTTGATTTACATGTGCACCTGCAATGATAAATGTGGTGATAGTTATTGGGATTTCCCTATAAATGATTGGTTGATCCAAAGAAAAGCCTAATCATTTTACGAGAAATTACTATCAATGTTAGATCACTACACCAAGAATACCACTTACAAGTTGATATCTCTATCCAAGGACTAGGTGCTAATGTTGTGTTAGGTATCTTGTGATGGGTATGTCATTATTTGGATTATTATATGCATGTTTCGATTTAAATGTGAGTATAATTTTGTTCTGTTTGATTTTGTTCTCTATAGTTACTAGCCTTATTTCAAATATATCTACCAATATCAACTCTATTTCAATGCTAAATGACATGAATTTTAAGACATGACATGGATTTTGTTCTGTTTAATTTATGGGCACTATCTTTGATAGAATCCAGATGGTCAAGGAGTACCTTTAAGATCTTGAGAAAATGTTTGATAGGAATCAAAAGGCTGAAACTATTACAATTTTGGCAAAATTAATGTCTATGGATACAAAAGAAAGGATAGAACAGTACAAAGGAAGGGTAACATAAGTCAATACATCATGGAGATGTCTTATCTAGCATTGAAACTCAAGGCACTAAAATTGGAAATTTTCGATGACTTATTAGTATACTTGGTTTTGATATCACATCTTGCACAACTAAGTCAGTTTAAGGTAAGCTATAACTGTTAAAGGGACTCTTGGTCCTTAAATATACTTATCTTCGACTGTGTCTAGGAAGAAGAAAGACCGAACCATGATAAAGTTGAAAGTGCTCACTTAGCCAGCACATTCAAGAATAAAAGGAATAGGAAAAGAAAGGGCAAGGAGACAACAAATTGGACATTTAACTACCAACATAATTGGTAGCTAAAAGGCAAAAACTTGGTAGCCAAATGTATTAGCTACTAATTTCTATTTGGTAATATCTACAAGTTGCTAAGGTTATACACTACCAATTTTTATTTGGGGGTAAAAAATCATCCTTTTTACTACCAAATTTGGGTAGCTAAAAGTGACATTAAATGGTAGCAAATAATGATAATTGGTAGTTAAATATATTGTTATTGGCTACCAAATACGATTTGATAGTAAAAAAATTACGTCCACTACCACCAAATTTGATAGGTAGAAGCATCGTAAGGTAGCAACTAACAATAATATTCGGTAGTTAAAAATCATGCTATTGACCATTATAAGGTTGTCTTTTGTGTTTTATTAAAAATACTTATAGTATTATCACCTGCTATGTGTTTACATTTGTTATATAGTACAATACATTAATCATTTATATAAGATGGCCAAAAAAAAAAAAAAAATCATTCATACAAATATAGGCACATGGTGTTTATTTTTATAATAAAAAAACTAAAGTGAAAATGATAAAATGATTACATTTACATTAATAAGATAAAGTTCAAACATACTTAATATCCAGTAATAATAGAATTAATAAACTTTAACATAAATACTTAAAAATATACAAGTATTTGAATCAATAACAAAGTCTCCAACCGATTGTTTTCTAAATTACAGAACCTATAATGAAAAATAGATGAAAATAAAATAGTATTGATAGAGCATTCTTCAATTTGATATTAATTGGAGCATGAAGCCTCACGATCTCCTCCTTCTGCTAAGGGTTGTTAGTGAGAATGAAGTCTTGAATCCATGCTATAAACACATAAAACATAAAATAATTATTAAAAGAAATTGCAACAAATTTATTTTCTATAATTTTAGAATATGTATTAACATATTAACCTTACCATTCAATATGGGTATCTACACTACATTAATTTGTTTATCAATGTCATCTTCTCCATTCACATTGTATGACATTCCCCATCAATAGAAAACCACACCATCTTCATCATGGTCATCATTTAAAAATAACTATTCAATAATATAATATCCATTATTTATGGCTGAATAAAATGACCAATTGAACAAATTAAAATTATGATAATCAATAAATATAAAATCAAAATGTATATCATTGTCGAATGAAAAGTATACATGATTTAATGATTGAGATTAAAATCTAACAAACATAATCTATCGAAGAGTACTAATCCATGCACATCCTAATACACACATGACAACAATTACTTCTTTTCTAGTTACCTTTTTTTTTTCCTCTCCTTTTAATGTAGTTAGTGGAACACATTAGATGTGAAAAAAAAAAGAAATAAAAAAGAAAATTGACTAAGCTTTATACATTGTCGGCAATGACAATTTTTCTATTTCTAAAATTCATTAACCTTACTGAACTCATATCCTTCTAGTAGATGGAATGATTTTATTGTGAAAAAAGAAAATGTCAAGGAAATCCACAAAAACGTTAGATATAGCTCATACATGTGTATTTTTCGCTACTAATAACTTATTTGATATTTTACTATTACTATTCATTATTATTGTTTTATTTTCTACCATTACTTGCTGCCATTTTTTTTCCTTATAATTTGTGTCTACTTCTACACACTATTCCCTATTTACCACATTTACAAGTTAACTCATTACATGTCAAATCTGTCACTTTTCACTTGATTTTTTTTCTTCCAACCACTATTCTTGCCTGTTGTACCTTTGCTACAGCATGCCTTTTTTTTTTTTCCTCTTTCAAATTATTTTTTATAATTTAATTCCTCAAATTATCTTTATAAATACCTATTACCATTCTCTCTTCTCACACTTAACAACTCATCAAATTTCTGCCTTTTCTCTCTCTCTCTCTCTCCCCTCTTTGGCTGATGTGTTTCCTTCCCATTGCTGCCCCGGCCCCTTTCTTTTTTTCAACACAAAAACATTCCTTTGATTCAATTTTTTTTTTTTAGGTAAACACACTTTCCATACATCTATAGTTAGTATAGGTGTTGTTTCATGCATTATCCATGGATAAAATCTCCTCATAATGCATAAAAGTTAGAAATGATAATGCGAAAAATGAAACTCATATCTCATCTACATTATGATCATATTGAAGTAATATTATTATTGATGTATTTTTGTCAACTAATCTAACTATCTATATGTATAAATCTAGTTATTTACATATTTATATCAATATGAGCATATTGCTCACTAGCTTAACATCTATTTCATGTTTATATTTATTTCATGTTTTTTTATTTTCATGCTCTTAATATATATTTGAGACTTGTCCTAAATTTAAGTCTCAGACTTGTCCTTAATTAAGTCAAAACAAAAAAGGGACTTGTCCTTAATTTAAGTCCCAGGAAGTCTTGTTTTAATGCTAAGACTTCCATTTTATTTTATTTTCTGTTAATATTTTGCTATTTAAGTAGACTTATCCATTTCTAAGTCTTGGAGCTTTGACATAAATTTAAGACTCCCAAGCTTTTATTTTATTTATGAGACTGGAAATATTTCGACTCTCGGAAAGCCTTGAAAAGATCTAAAACTTCCACGTTTTTCTTTCTTTATGTTTTTTTATGGAGACTAGAGGTCATTCAAGTCCCGGGCAAGTCTTGGAAATAAGCTAAGACTCCCATAATTTTATTTTGATATTTTTTATACTTTGATTTTCTATTCTTTAATTTTTTTTAATGAAGTTATGTTGATGATTTTTTTCTTAGCATAATAGTTATTTTTTGTTACTCATGTATGCATGTGGTCATAGGTGATGTTGTCATGATAAAGTTTCAAAGATATGAAAAGTGAAAATTCTTCAATGATTAAATTAACCTTCAAAACCTTAAATTCAACACTGAAGAAAATTGGCATTAGGAATAAAAGAATAAAAATAGGCACTCAACTAACCTTTTCAAATACCAAACAAAGCTTTTCCTAAACTACAAGTGTTGATAATTCTTTGTTATGGAAATATCATCTATAAACTTACCCATAAGATATGTTCAAGCTTTTCTTTCCAAGAAAGATATAAGCTTAAGACAAGTCCTTTACATAATTCTTTTAAGTAATAGAAACTCACTTTCAATAGGTTCCACCCACAAACATAAAAAAGCTCATGTTTTGTAAATTAATTCATTAGAAAGATTAATGTGATCAGAAAATATCCATAGCATCAAAATAAATACCATGGTTTTCTTTAATTGAGCTTCATACCTACAACATCTAAAAATTTAAACTTTGGCAAGAATCAAACTTGAGGAAAATACATAGTAATTACACTTAAAATAAAATAACAAAAATAAGTAAAACCATGTCTCATCAAATAAGTGATAAATAAATTTTTGGAATCAACATAAGACCCTTCAAGCTTCAAAATAAATTTTGAACCATGACTTTTGATATATGCCTACAAATCTAGGAAAATGAATTATGTCACAAATCAAAAAATAATTTTTTTATAAAGCATAACGTCTCTACTTTTCACCAAGATTTCTTTTTACAAAATTATTAATTTTGGAACAACAACACTAGGATCATGCATATAATATGAATATATTTTATATGAAAGGATCTTTCAACTATAAAAATATCTATGTGCTTGCCATAGGATTTTTGGATAGTGTAAAACTTGAAAAAATTACAATTTGAGGGCTGGAACTTTCGAATCAATTATGTACCGACCCATTTTGCAAACCAAATGGCTTTAAATATTAAAAATAACCTTAAAAATTGGTAAATATTTTCGAATAGGTAAAAAATGACTACTAATTTGTGAAATTTCGAGTTAAAATGACCAAGTTATAGCTATTTTAAGTTGGAATTTCTCCTAAGCCCAATTTTGATGAGAATAAAAAATAGAGTTAGAAATTTAAGTAGAATCAATATGAAATACTATTTAGGTATTTTTTTTTTTTAGGTAATCAGGAATTCGACGTACCTTTCCCTAAGGACCACTTCGACTAAAGATTACACTAAGGATGAGTGAGTTTATCTCCTTGTTTTACGTACTTATGCTTGTGCTTGTAGTTTAGATGTGCTAGAAATAGGAAAAGATAAAAAAAAAATTGAAATGTACATGTGATTTGAAATACTTGTTGAAATTATAATAAGCATATCGGGAGTTGAATTGTTGTTAACTAAATTATTGATTTATTTAGCATGCTGAGTGTCTGTTAATTCTATGATCACCTCTAAGATATTTAATGTCATGCTTAAAGAGCCTAATTAAATGAATTCATGCATATCATAAAGTGAGTCACATTGCATCAATTACTATACATTTGGTAGGACAAAAGCATAGTTATGAGGTATAAGGGCCTGAAAATTTTCATTAATATTTTGGCCTATAGGTGCCAGTATGACTATAATTTAAAGGCAGTGGTAGCCTAAAAGAACTACAAAAATTTTATTTGCGAACTATGATTGTATAAGCCCAAAACACCTAACCTTGAATGGAGAGCATAAATCCATTCAACATATGATTTCTTGTTAATCATATGTATTACTTGCTCATGTGTTCGATGCATCTCATATACTTGTCTAATAACTTGATTGATTCACTTGTATGGGTATGTTAATACAGGAATATTCTCACTAAGTTAGTTGTTTTTACCTCCCAATAGTTTGTTTTTGTAGGAAAATCATAACACTGAGTTTCTATCTCAACCGAGTATATAGCTTGTCAAAGATCAAGTCAGGATAACTAGAGGATTAAAATGTCTATAGACTAAACATAGTTGAGAGAAAAGACTTAAAACTTGATTTATTTCTTTTGTAATCTCCTTTGATAGAGGATAATAGATAACTTAAGTTGCTTTTCTTGTTTCATCTTTGGTAGGGTATCTGATTCTCTACTATCCTTATGATTTGTGGAAATATTGGTATCCAAAACTAATTTTCAAAAAATAATATATATATATGTATAACATATCGAGAGAATAAGCAATTAGAGTCTTGCAATCTTTGACTTGCAAGGCGGTCTTCATGTTATGGGTATACATGTGATATGACGACTTTAGAGTAAACTATTAGGCCTCTGTTTAGTTTCATGACAATGTGTGTGGATATTGTGCACATTGTTGCGATGTTGGGCAAATATTTGAGTAATCCAGGAGTAGGTCATTAGAAAGCAGTCAAGAGAATTTGTATTTATAGAGAATAAAGGATTACGTGCTTACATACAAGAGGTCATATCAGTTGGAGATCATTAGTTATTCTGATTCTGATTTTGCTAGATGCTAAGACAATAGGATATTCACATCATAATATACTTATTTGTTTACTAGAGGAGCAGTTTCTTGAAAGTGTGTTAAGTAAGCACTCATAGGTTCCTCCATCATGGTAGTAGAATTTATATCATGTTGGCATAAATTACACTAGAGGCATCAATATTTATGGATAAGTTCATTTTAGGTATCAATGTTTGGAGTGGTTTAAAAAAGGTGTCAACCTTTGATTAAGTGATTCATTTAAGGTATTGCTAATAGTTAGTATTTGACGCCATTAACAGCATACTTTAGGTAGCACATGTTAACAAAGGAAAATTTCCTTGACATTTTAATTATTTTAAGACCTGACCAAAAACATTATTCAAAAAATTAAGAAAGAAATCAAACTACCAAACCAAAATTTTTTCCAAAAAAGTAAAAGATTTTCAACCACAATAACCAAACAACGTACTATTAAATTAATCAAAAGAACCCGAATTTTAAATTTCAATTTCAACCCAAATAGTGATTAAAGAAAAAAACCTAGACATTGAGTGGCGATGGCAACTAGTCCATTAGTACTAAATCCATCACAACAAAGCAACGAAGGAGCCTTAAAATTCCTAAATCTAGTCGTTGGAAACTCCGAACTATGATCTATCATCATCATTCTCTTCAACATCAATTCCTCCACTAATTCTCATTACATTATGTAAACACCACCAACCATACACGTATTTCTGCTTTCTAATTCTTTACCACCAACCACCTAGTAACACTCAAACACTCTTAAATGAAGAAACCTTAAAAACAAAAATGAAGAAACCCTAACCTCACTCTCTTTCCATCTTTTCTTTCTAAAAGTTTCTTTCATTCTCTTTCTAAGGTTTTGTTGACTTTCTCTCTTGCCTCAAGCTTCCTTGCCTTCCTAATTTCTTACTTTCTCTGTTATGGTTTTTTTTTTTTTTTTTTGTTGAATTGTAGAGGAGTTTGAATTTTGGTGACTTAGTTTTGGAGTAATTGGAATACTTAATTTTATGTGTTCTTTTTTATTTTCTAATTTGGTATAGTGTGGTGTTGGATTTGGAGAGGGAAAAAAAGATTCAACCTTCATTTGCTAATTTTTTGAATCTTAGGGCATGCATTCATGTTGTTGAAAGGCGTTTTTGTGATTTTCGTGAGTGGATTTAAAGGGAGCTTAGAAGTGAGATTTTCAAAGTAAATTTTCTATCTTTTTTTTTTTTTGAAATTTTGATTTCACGAGTATGAACTTGATAGGGATTCAAAGAATTATTTGAATGACTTAATGTTTAATTTATTAGAGATGTTACGAAACTTTGATTTTTTAGGTTTTTGCATTTTTTAAAATTTTGTGCTTTTTGAAAATGTCTTGATTTGTAAATCTATTCCAAAAGTTCTTAACTTTTTTTTCCAATTTTTTTATCATAGGATCTGGTCTTAAAATAATTAAAAAGTCAAGGAAAATGTGCTTTATTGACACGTGTCACCTAACGATACGTTATTAATGGCGTCAGACACTAACCGTTACCAATACCTTAAATAAATCTTTTAACTAAACATTGATATCTCTTTATAACCATTTCAAAGATTGATTCTTCAAATTAATTTATCTCCAAATGTTAATACTTTCTAGTATAATTTATTCTATCATGTTATGAGGTATCTAGTCATGGAATATGGTTGTGGAATTTTGTCACTAAGCTGTGCATTGCGAATAATATTGACAGACCATTAAAGGTATATTATGACAATAGATCGACAATGTTGTACTCTAACAACAATGGGAGCTTGACAAAGTTAAATAACATTGACATCAAGCTCCTAGATTTGAAAATAAGAGTTCAAAATGGTTAAAAGTCTATAGAGAACATAGGGGTAAACTTGATGATTGTGTCTCAGCTTATTAAAGGCTTACCACCTAAGGACTTTTATGAGCATATTGCTTATGTAAGTGTTACATATTTTTAAGATATATAGTTTTAGTAGGAGTTTGTACTTTAGATAGTGCTCGTTATAATAGACTTGTTATGTTGCTTATAGACTATTACACAATTAAGGTTAAATTTCTTTTGTAAGGTTATTTTCAGTTATAAGGTTTATGGTTATATTTATTTATGAACTCATATAAGGTTGATCTCACTAAGTTATAAGGTTAGACTAGTTGGAAATAGGCATGTTGGATTGCATTACATGTAATTTCCATGTTACACATCTATACTTGTTCCATATCATTCAATTATATTGATGTATGTGATCATTAATAAGACTAGTTACCACATATATAGTGAAATCCACTTTGGTACTATCTTGATATGATTGATGGGTTGGATTGTTCAAGGATGCATTCAATAATGATAGAAAAATTTTAAGTTTTGACACGATTTATACACAATTATAAGGTCACACACACATATCCCAATTGGGAAATTATTGTGTTTATTTTTAGATAAACGATATAGGCTTATATACGTTAATAAAATAATTGTGTAATAAAATTATCATAAAATACAAAGTCCAAGTAAAGTGATCTAATAAAATTATGGACTTTAATGCATCATATGAAGTATGGAATATTACATGTAAAGACTAGACATATTATTTCCTATTTTATGATGGATAGGTTTCCTATTTTATAATGGCTAGATTTTTTAATTTATGATGGGTAAAATAGAAAATAATAAATATGGACTTATATATATATATATATATATGGTCATGGTCGTCAAGACATACCTATCGCACATTACTCATTTGACATCCCATTATCAGAGAGACAAAGAGAGAGACTAGATCTCCTAAAGGCTGCGTATTGACTTGGAAGACCAAACCATCCAAATCAAAGGGATTTTGTGTGTCTTCTATATTATATATTTAGGTATGCTTTCACAATTACTTTATATGTTTGTACTATAATCTTGTGCAAGTATTAGTCAATTTAGGGATCTAAGATTTAATACTAACACAATTTCCTTGTTTTGTTATTTTTTTTTCAAGATAAATACAACTTGATTCATTATAAATTGTTATCATTCTTTGGCTTAAAACACTTATTTTCCCTTGTATCATGTTCAATAAAAACACACTTAATGGCATTCTTCGTCAACTTGATTTAAAGATGATTGGGTATGGACAGATAACATACACATCCAAATATGTGAAAGTGACTTACTATGAGTTTTGCCTTCCACAGTAGCTCAAATTGATTTAATATCACTATTTTCATCCATTTAGCTCAAAATCTTCTTGTGACATTCTTTGTGAGAAGCGTTCTTTGACATATATTTACTAGGTATCTATTTTTCCTTTCGATAACACCATTTTGCTAAGGTGTATAAAGACATATTAATTACCTATGTAGTGAGCACTACTTAAAGTATTCCAAAAATTTTTAGATTTGTATTCTCCCCTATTATTTGTGCGTTTTACCTTCTTCTTTAAGTTAGTTTTTAAATTATTTTTACACCCTTAAAATCCTCTAATCTTTTTTATTTTTTTTTATGAAATATTCTTAAACATATCTAAGTAGTTATTAATGAAAGTTGTCATATATCTTATTGGGATATTAATGGATGCTTACTCTAGGGCATCTTGGGCTCTATACTTAGATTCTTTATATATTGAATGATAAGTATTGCCAAATTTATATCCTATACAAATGTGTCATTATAGACTTCTAATTAGGGAGGCCCTTGAGCATTTTCTTTTTCATTATGAATGAACTTCAGTTTTTAAAAACACATAAGCCCAAGCCTCTCAAGCTAAAGATTCAGTTGCCTCATTCCTCTTGGCTTTATTTATGATGCTATTTTAATAGACACGACATAGATAGAATCTAGCTTTTGTCCCTCTAAAAATAGTACTACTTTGGTTATCTTCATATTGTGATAGAATTTAATGCAACTAGTCTAAACCTCATAAAGTTATCTGGTTTTATTAGCTATATTACCGATAAATTTTTTTTTTCTTGATTTTGAGTACGTAGTAAACATTTTTTATTCAGACCTAATCAAGGTTGGATGGTAGACTTGTTATAATTTTTGAACACGAGTTATTGAAAGCCTTGAGTTGTTGGCAATCATGACAACTTGAAAGGTTTAAAGTATGAAAGATAGTCTTGTTAGCATGTATGAATTTAATACTCTCATTATTTCTAAATTGAGTCAATGTCATGAATGGTATATGAATGGTATATGAGCTTTGATAGAATATGCAATTAGGTATCTGAACTTTGAAATTGATCAATTTAGTACTGAAACAACATTTCTAAAACACTAATAGTACCAAATAGGTACTAAATTAATCAATTTTAAAATTTAGATACCTAATTACATATTTTGTCAAAGTTCAGATACTATTTGTGACATTGTCCCTTTCTAAATTAGATAATCTAATTCTTTGCTTTCTCTACTAATAAATGCATATTAGTTTTTTTGGGTAAGATAGTAATTTAAAAGATTGTAATATGTAATTTGTCCAATCTATAAATCATACTACTCATATTAATCAAGTTTCATGTTTGGGCACAAATAAGTCCAACATATACATCAAACTTTTGTTGCACCAACCTACGATATTCGAATTAGACTTTCCTCTAGAAAATAGCCACAAATGCTCAAAGTTAGTAATTAGAAGCAAAGATAGTAAATAACTATTAAGAAAAATCCTTTAATAAATTGTAATAAAAAACATATTTTGCTCTTGACAATATGATAACAACAATCAAAACAACAAACATAATTAGAAAACAAAACAAATAACACCAAGATTTACGTGGAAAACCCCAATTGGGGAAAAACCATGGAGGGTCGTATAAATTTCTTCCACTATCAGCAAATAATGGGATATACTGTTTTTCTTACTAGATAACACCAATGGATCACACATATCTTCACCACAAATAGTGGATTTCAATCAATAATAGCCTCTCTATCTCCAAGTCTCTCTCTAAGTTTTAGGAATGGCTTCACATCTCATAAAAAAATCTTAAGAACAAACAAGAAGTATTTATATGCAACAACAAAGGGAAAACTCACACACAACATAGGTTAGTGCAATTAAAAGAAGGCTGGCAGCATTTGGACTGGCAATGGGATGCAGTTATAGGAATGTCAACGACCTTCTCATGTACACCGGCAGCGTACCCATTTAGGCTGGCGGCATTGAAGCAGGCCTAGACTATCTATAGCTCTCGGCAAAAAATTCAAAATTTCAACATTGCCTATTTGTGTCGTAAAGGCTGGTGATGTATCTTCTACTATTGCCAGTGTACAGCAATCCATCCTTTGTTTTGCACAAAATCTTCTTATTCCAAAGTCTTCTTTTAAGTATATACAATATACTTAAGATATTCTTGACTATAGACCCATATGGGCTAGATCTATAATCCAACAAACTCTCCCTCCAACTCATGTGGGGGCTCCATCACACCTAATACTTGTCTATAACCAACAAGTTTATCCTTAGGTAGAGCTTTGGTCATCATATCTAAAGCATTCTCATCAGTATGGATCTTCTTAAGCTTTAAAAGCTTTGATTCTAATACATCTTGAATCCAATGATACCTAACATCAATGTGTTTGGATCTATAATGGAATGTTGGATTCTTATTAAGATGTATATCACTCTGGCTATCATAAAAGACCCTCAAGTCCTTTTGCCCTTGACCTTACTCCTCCAAAAACTTCTTCATTCATAAGACCTTCTTGTAGGCTTCAGTTATAGCTATATATTCTGCTTCAGTGGTGGATAATTCAACATACTTTTGCAACTTTGATTGCCAAGACACTGCTCTCCCTACATAAGTAATCAGATAACCTAAAGTGGACTTCCTAAAATCTAGATCTCTAGCCATATCAACATCAAAAAACCCTCCAATACAGGTTTATTGCCACCAAACTGTAAACTTAACTTAGAAGTGCCCCTGAGATACTTGAGAATCCATTTAACAATGGTTAAATTCTCTTTACCTGGATTCGAAAGATAGCGGCTAACCATGCTAACATCATGAGCAATAGTTGGTCTAGTGCACACCATAGCATACATTAGACTCCTAACTACAAAAGCATAAGGAACCTTTTTCATATCTTATTTGTCTGCCTCACTTTTAGGACGTTGTTGAGAGCTGTGTTTGAAGTAACCTGCAAGTGGAGAGCAAATAGCTTTCGCTTTGCTCATGTTGAATCTCTCCAACATCTTTTCTAGGCTTATCTCCTATGACAACCACAATTTTTGGCTCTTCCTGTCATGAATTATTCTCACACCAAGAATTTAGCATACGAGTCCTAAATCTTTCATGGTGAAAGACTTATTCAATGCAATCTTCAAATCCTAAATCTAGTTGGAATCATAGCCAACAATCAACATACCGTCTACATATAATAGGAGAATAAGAAACTCATCACTATCAAACTTCTTGATGAAAACACAATGGTTTGATGTAGTCTTGGTATAACCCTAATCAAATATGAAGCAGTCAAACTTCTTATACCACTGCCTTGGAACCTGTTTCAACCCATATAAGCTCTTCTTCAATTTACAAACAAGTTGCTCCCTCCCTTTGACCTTAAACCCTTCAAGCTGCTCCATGTAAATGTCTTCATCTAAGTCACCATGAAGGAATATTGTCTTCACATCCATTTGCTCAATCTCTAGGTTGAAAACTGGCTGCTATACTCAATACAACCTAAATGGAAGACATCTTCACCATTGGTGAGAAAATTTCATCAAAATCAACCCCTTTTTTCTAACTGAACCCCTTTACAACTAGTCATGCCTTGTACCTTAGTTGTAAGTTCTTTTCATTAGTCTTCAATCTATATATCCATTTGTTCTTCAATGGTCTCTTGCCCTTAGGCAATTCACTAAGTCATAAGTCTTATTCTCATGCAAAGATCTCATCTTTTCTTGCATGGCTTTAACCCATTCCTTTTTCTGCTCATGTACTATTACTTCCTGATAACATCCAGGCTCTTCCCCATCAATTAGCATTACATATTCATCTAGGTTGTATCTCACTGATGGTCTTCTATCTCTTGGAGATCTCCTCAACTCAACCTATTAATGAGGCTCTTAGGGCTCTTCATCTAAATCCCCTACATCTCCCCCATCATCAAAATCTTCAAATGAGAGTACTGGATCTATATTTGTAGGGATCTCACATGAGGATTTTGTCTTTTCTAGCTTCTGTATATCTTTAATAGTATGGTCTTCCAGAAAAACGATATCTCTGCTTTTGATAATCTTTTTCTCAACTAAATCCCACAATCTGTATCCATACTCATCATGAGCACAACCAAAAAAAAAAAAATTGCACTACTTCGAATTTGCATCCAGCTTTGCTCTTCAATCCTTTGGAATATGCACAAATGCCTTACAACAAAATAGTCATAAGTGTTCATAAGAAACTTCTTTACCTGTCTACACTCTGTCTAGGATATCTCCATCCAGAGCATAAAAGGGAGATAAATTTATCATATCAAAATTGTTCTCATTGCTTTACCCTAAAATGATTTAGGCAGCATGGCATATGATAACATACACTTCATTCTTTCTGTGATAGTGCAATTCATTCTCTCTGTGACACCATTCTACTATGATGTCTTTGGAACTGTCTTTTCTAGTTTAATTCCTTGATCTCTGTAGTACTCTTCAATTGATCCTGTATCCACCACCATTGTCTGCTCTGATAGATATCAATTTTCTTTCTATTTCTTTTTCAACTCTAGTGTGGAATTGCTTAAACACATTTAGCACTTGATCCTTAAACTTCAAAGCAAAGGTCCACAACTTCCTAGAGTGATCATCAATGAGTATAATAAAAAAAGAGCACCACTTACTGTCTCATCTTTCATATAACAGAAATCAATGTGAACCAGATCTACTATATGAGATTTCCTAGTAGGTGGATTTCTCTGAAATGTAACCTTATATTATTTACCAGCAAGACAATCAATGCAAGTTTTTGGAGGAGTACCTTTTACATCCGACAGAAGCTATTTCTTGACAAGCATTTGAAGCCCTTTCTCACTCATTTGACCAAGCCGCTTATGCCACAATTCTATTGAAGCATCATCAATCAAATTCACATCTGCTTTACTTAGTTTTGCTGACATTAAATAAAGGATATTACTTTTCTTTTCTTTAGCTACAATGATAGAACTGTTGGTGAGCTCTCCTCTACCTTCACCAAAATGACTATGATAGTCTTCATCATTTAAATTTCCCTACAAATATAAGGTTTAGGTGGATATTTGGAACATGTGTGACATCTTCGAGAATGAGCCTGCAACTAGTGTTAGTCTCTAAAATAACATTTCCAATGTCCACAATTTTAGATGTTTCATTGTTTTCCATCCTAACATTGCCATAACCACTAGTAATATAGGATGAGTTGTCACATGAAAGTAACATTTCCAATGTCCACAATTTTAGATGTTTCATTGTTTTCCATCCTAACATTGCCATAACCACTAGTAATATAGGATGAGAAAAAATCACCATGTGTTGTCACATGAAAGGAGGCACCAGAATTTGTAACCCAGTCACTATCATGATCTGTAAGACTAACACGATCCTCATCCTAAGTAACAACAGTTTCACTACCTGCTATTGCAGCAATTGTGTCTTCATCTTTTTCATCACCCTTGCCTTTACCCCTCTCTCTTTCACAGTCTGAATTCCCTTTAGAAATGACCTAGCTTTTCACAGTAAAAGCATTTTGATATTTTCACTCACTCTTGATTTAGATCTTCCCCTGGATTTATCAGATTTATCATTTGATCCTCTGGTCTTGCTTTTGCTACGCCTTTCATGCTTGTTAGTAACAAGAACCTGAGTATCAGAACTCATGCCAAGATCTTTCCTTCTAGCCTCTTCATTCATTAGGCTATCTTTTACCATTGCAATAGTGAGCTTTCCATCTAGAGCTGAATTACTAGCTGACACCACTAGTGTCTCCCAACTTTCAAGTAATGAACTCAACAACAAAAGTGCCTGAGTCTCATCTTCAAGCACAACCTTCATAGTAGTCGGTTGATTTACAAGGCCTTGAAAATCATTCAAGTGCTCAGTCATATTGGATCCATACTTGTACTTCAATTTCACTACTCCCCTAATCAAGGAGGTTTTATTCAAGGCTGTTTGCCTCTCATATATGGACTACAATTTCCTCCATAGAACATTAGCTTTAGTATTCTAAGCAACATGATGATATATGCTTTGATCAATCCATTTTTGGATATATCTGACAATCTTTCTATGCATGATTACCCAATCTGCATCAGATTTATCTATTGGCTTCACATAATTACTACCCAAAGGCAAATAAAAATCTTTGCAATACAGCAGATCTCCCATCATAGACTTCTAGATAGAGTTATTTGACAAATTCAATTTAATCATTGTACCTGGTGATTTAGCCATGTCTGCAATTCAATGACAAATCCTTTTTTTTTTTTTCAACTTGGTGCTCTGATATCACTTTGTTAAGAAAAATCCTTCAATAACTTATAATAAAAAATAGAGTTTTCCTCTTGCTATTGCGATAATAATAATCAAAACAACAAACAAAATATAAAAAAAAAATAACACCAGGATTTACGTGGAAAAAAATTTGGGGAAAAACCATGGGACCGCTGTATAAATTTCTTCCACTGTCAACAAATGATGGGATACACTATTTTTCTCACTAGATAACACTAGTAGATCACACGAATATTTACTAAAAATGGTGGATTTCAATCAACAATAGACTCTTTATCTCTAAAGTCTCTCTTTAAGTTTAAGATTGGCTTCACATCTCATAAAAAACCTTAGGAAGAAACAAGAAGTATTTATCTGCAACAATAAAGGGAAAACTCGCACACACCTTAGGCTGATGCAATTAAAAGAAGGCTAGTAGCATTTAAACTGGCATTAGAATGCTGTTACAGGAATGTTGGCTAGTATGCTAGCAATGTACCCATCTAGGATGGTGGTATTGAAGACGGCCTAGCCCATCTGCAGCTCTCGACAAAAAATTCCAAATTTCAATGTTGGCTATTTGTGTTGTAAAGGCTGGTGGTGTATCTTCTACTATCACCAATGTATAATAATCCATCCTTTGTTTTGCACAAAATATTCTTCTAAGTATATATAACATACTTAGAATATGCTTGGTTATAGATCCATATGAGTTGGATCTATATGGATCTATAACCCAACAATAACATATTCTCTTATTTTGATTTTTGGAGTGTTGATCGTTTCAGCTAAAGTAGAAAGGTCATTGTTAAACTCCACCGAATCACCCATTTGAGGGTACCTATAGGAATTGCAATGGGTTTAGTGAGCAACACCAAATTTGGGTAGAACGTCTTCTGCATATCATTTCGATGGAAGGTTGTATGCAAAATGTTGATTTCTTCTACAAGCATCTGTTACAATCAAAACATACATTATAATTTAGAAACCTAAATAAATTAGTGCTGCCACAAAAATTCTAGCATAAGCAACTTACCTGCTCTCTATCAATGCAACACTGATCACCAACATCAAAGGGATGCATAATGAATACGAATATAATAGTTTCGAACACAGTTTTGGCATTGTTCCCAAACATAAATGAAATAAGTATAATTTGACTCGAAATAAAGACAAGAACTTTAGTAGTCAAGACTCCCATCGTCAAGCACCAAACCATAATACCAATTATAATGACAACCCCAGAAGCAAGCCTATTTAACTTTGCAAGTGCTATTTTTTGTAGTTCAACGAATGTGTAAGTGTCTCGTTTTCCTCGCAGGCATCCACCTGCAGAAATAGATGACCTTGTCAAGTTTTGCATATGTTGTTTATACTACCTACATAGCTCTGCATATTTATTTTCACTTGACGTCTTCAGCTTTTTGTTTGAATATAAAAATGAATGATATAAGTTCTGGTTCTATAATATTGATCAACCTACCAACCAGCTCTTTAGAGATGGCTTGTCAATCTTTGTACTTTCTGCTGCTCGTGGAAGTTAATAACAATAATAATAATAATCAACTTCCTCCCCTTTCATTGAGCGTTGAAGATCCTCCTCATCAATGTACCTGATAAAAAAATTTAAATTAGGAAGTGAAAATGCATTCTTTGGCAAACCTAATACCATGGAAATGGATACTTTAAATTTGCTTTCTCGAAATTTCCAAAAATTTTACCTCTTAAAATGATGTCATGTATAATCAATGGTTGGAATTAAAGGAGATAAAAAAATAATGTTATAATGATATCATTAAGTATTTGAAAGTTTCAAAAGTTTTGATTTAGTATGTATCCTCACGCGGAGCCGGGCTTGGCCACATTCTTGAATATTTTGTATGCAGCAAGTTTTGCGTCCCACTCACTCTTAATTTTCATATTCTGTAGCTTCCCATCCTCTTCATCAGGGGCTCTTGTGCTTTTGTTGTTCCTTTATTCCCTCTCCGCATAGACAAGATCTTAATAGTCTCCAATCTCCTGACGTTTTCTCTCATTCATCCTGCTATTTCAAGAAAGGGTGGACCTATTAAAGTACTAACAACACATCATTGAAAGAGGGGCTCTTGAATCCGGTCAAAGAATCTAGCAGGTTGAAATCAAGAAGCTGGTAGCTTAATTAAATAAATTTTGACCTACCATATTGCAGCTCCAACGAGACGCCCCTCAAGAGCATTGTCACATGCTCTAGGATTTTGGTAGTGCCTTTTGATCGCTGCAGGCCATGATTGATCAATAAAATCCATGCCAGCATAATTAAACC